>VIAB01029456.1:0-14741 GCA_009801035.1 Oophaga pumilio
AAGCAAAAAGAAGAAAAAGGGCCAAAGTGGCAAGCTATAATTCCATCAGTATTTTCTTAAACAGGACCTTTCATCAAATATTTCATGTTGAACTGGACACACAATGTAATAGTGACTGCTGTGCACAGTTAATATTTTTTTTTTTCCAATTTCACCTCTCTGTTGTAGAGATGTTAGAAATCTAAATATTTTACCCCTTAATAAGTAAATATTCATAAAGTTCAAGTGGGTGTTAGGGTATGTGCACACGTTGAAGATTAGCCTGCGGGATTTTTGCAGAGAATCCGCATGTTTTGTCAGAAAACGCAGGGTAAAACGGTTGCTGATTTCCTGCGGATTTTCTGTGGATTGTAATGCGTTTTAGTAGTGCGGATTAGAGAGAGAGGGGGGGAGAGAGAGAGAGAGTGCTTTCCGCAGCATGTGCACAGCAATTGTTCATATAACATATATCCTGGTCTATCCACCTGCATGAGTCGGTGTGGGGAGGTGCAGTTCAGCTGAAATTAGTGCTGTAACATTACAAACCCTTCATCTCTTCTCCTTTAACAGCGCTGTCACCTCTGCTATACTGCCTTTTCCACAATACATATCCTGAGATGTGTTTGCTGTGCTCTAGCAACTTGTACTCGCTTGACAGGTAGCTTAAGGCACTACATCTCACACAGGAGTAATCTGCGTGTTTTAGGCTACTCTTTTGTGAGATATGACAACATGCTGTCGTCCCACTGCAGTGCGATTACAAGTTGAGCACAATAGCTATAACTGTGAGCTCTCAGCTCTGGAGATGAGTAAAGCAGAAGTGACAGCGCTTGGAGAGGAGTGCTGATAGAAGGCTTTGTAATGTGACACAACTAAACTCAGCTGCACTACCCCTCCTCCACACTGACTGCTAGAGGTTAGACCAAGAGATGAGGGCTGTATCATTGCATATCACATATTGAGAGACCTACTCTATAGTGGGAACGGTTTCTTGTTTCTGCTGTGTACTACCTCCTGCTAATGATTGGCTGGTAACATAGAGGGAGAAGAAGTACACGCCCCCAAAACTATCTGATAAAACCCACTTGGGCTTAATGAAAATTAATTCATTAGATGCCAAATACTTCAATTACCAATATCTCTGCAACAGAGAGGCGAAATAAAAATAAAAAAAGTTTTATTCCGCCATGAGGGAATATTATATCCTTTGTCCAGTTCCACATGAAAAATTTGGTAAAAGGTCCTCTCTAAATACACAATATATGTACTTGGGAGGGGGGTAAATATTTCCATACTGGATTAGAGAAATTGTCTTGGGGAGTGCTAATGGTTGGGTGGCGCAAAATACCTGCTTTGCCCTTATTGCCGACAACACATAACACCACTAAGTATTGGAGAACATTAGAATCAACTTAGGGCCCATAGAAATCTAAGTATTTAGGGCTTAGAAACGAAGTATCATATACCTCCTGTAATATACCTCCTGCCTGCTTACATTTTACAGATAACGCTTTCTGTTTTTCTTTTCTAGTCTGACTGGTTCTTTAGTGATGAGCATGAAAAAGCTGAAAAGGTAAGTGCACTCAGTAATGTTGAGTCTCGCTGAGATTGTTGTGAGTGAACCCCTTTAATAATGGCATTATGTGTCTTCTGTCTCATAGGTTTACAGTACATGCCCATTTTATGGACATTTTTCATTCTGTATCATTCATGCAATTTCTGTGTTTAAATTTGCTCTCATCTGAGAACAGACAAATAAAATGAAGACTGGATCTGAACTTTTTTTTTCTCCCATCCAGGCATAGATATAATGAACAAATGCAAGTGGGCAAATACTCTTGCGTGTCCTGGGTTTAGGTCTGTACATCTGTTTTGCGCCTCCATATTTGATCCATGGTTTGTATTTTAGACTCCTGTGGATGAGTTTGATGCACAATCTGTACCAAATATCGAACACCTTCTGCCAAACATAGGACGGACAATAGCACCAGGAGACACCTCAGGTAACTTCTGCAGCCATCATTGCGAGTAATCATCTTCTGGGGAAACACAGTAGTCTTAGAATATTTTCTTTATGTAGAAATGTTCAGATATTCCTCCCACTGTCGGTTACACACACGTGACAATGTAGGCTGTGTTCTAGACACATCACACATCATCTTAAGGTGGAAACAGAGGCCTGATCCACCCTGGCATGTTGTGACTTGTAATAATTCCCAGCCTTTTTTCCTTTCCTCCTTCTCCCAATATCTGTCCCTTCTCCTCCTCCTTTCTCTTCTCTCAGTGGATCTTCAGCAGCCGTGAACGGGTATGGTTGGTTTCTGCCGCTTTCCCTCCTAATCACTTGGTTGGTTGCAAGAGAGATGCCTCCTGTATTACATATAAAATGTAGATCCATAAAGATGATAGCGACAGATGACACTGATTCATTGGCAAAAGTTTACCTGTCTCAGTCAGGGACAACCCAACTGAATCCCTGGAAAAGATCAAGCGCTGTCACTTTGCTATATACTGCAGAGTGACAGTGGAGGAAAAGGCCAGCTGTTCATCTCTCTTGTCTCCACCTATCGTCCGCCCGGGGTTTAACACATTTGATGGCTGTTACCGTGTGGCGTTGTGTCACGCTAATGTCCTGTGTTAATGCTGCTCTCACATACTTACAGAACGGCCCCAGCAAGGAGTCTGCAGGCTCCCCCACCTTCCAGATATACAGTGTCTCTTAACTATGCACTAAAATAACCTCCATTGCCACCATCATTGTTTCTCACCTTTAATAGTTTTTCTTCTACAACATTATACTTTTTTTCTTAAAGGGCACCTGTTATGAAGGCAGGCACTTTTTAGCTTAGGGAATGCCTAAAATGTTGAAGCTTGGCTATCAGTTAGCTTGTAACCAGATATTTCAGCCTTTTCTGTCTCAAAGTGATATATTCTCATTTTAGACCTTTATAGTATAGCCAAAGTTTATGCCTATTCATTTCTTTATGTGGTGGAGCCCGTACTTGTGTTGAGAATCAGAGTCCATTTACCTCCATCTCTCAATACAGTGGCAGAAACATGGAGAGGTTTCTCTCAATTTATTTCTACAAATGTTACGGGGGACCCTCATTTGGATGTAGATGTAGGTCCCAGAGATGGCACTCATTTCTGGCACATCCTGATGACTTGGAGTAGAGAAACTACTATACATGCTCATTAGAATAGTTGACAAGCATTTGGGACCCTCATCAACACTTTATTGGTCTGTTTAGTGGGCGCAGTTTAGCTTTATGATAGAGACTTGGACCTTTAAAATCTCACAGCTTACCTCCCCCACATAGCCCCATTTGTTAATGTACCTTGCCCCAATTTTCCTCACCCTCATCCTTTCCCACATCGTCCATTTCTCCTATTTTGAACACTTCTGTACTGTAATGCATTTCATTCCTCTTTGGGTTTTATCCTTCTGTAAATATCATGTGCCAGCGTCTATTTTCTATAGCCAGTACATGTTTGTGTTGCACTACAGGGCATGTGGACATCGTAGAGGGGGTCTCTGCTGGGGATTGCCCTAATAGAAAGCTTTCACTGACTACCTCTTCAGATTTGTTAAAAGCAAGAAATCCTTTACACATGCTACAAATAAAGCAGAAGTGTGACATTCTCTCAACACATTTTTAGCATTTCTCTTCTCATACTTTTCTATCTGTTGACAGTTCCTTCATCCCATTGTGTGTGTTCTGCCATTATTCTCTGCTGTGCTGGAGGGCCTGCAATGTTCCCTTGTGTGTAGTCTTATGTGTTGTGTGCAGGGATGAAGGAAGCATTTATTTCTATTAGTGACGGCTTTCTCTCATCTTTTCGCCAGTTCACACACTTCTTTTTTTGCCTGTACAACAATGCCAATGGCTCCCTTAGTACCAGCTAGTGATGGATGAGGCTTAGGGCAAATGACGGGATCGGTCCACATCTAGTGTAGTAATGGTTCTAGACTGGAGGCAAAATAGGTTTTACTTCTAAGGTAACCTTTGATTCTTTCAAATACAGAAATTGAGAAATAAAAGAGACTAAGGAGACTATAAGAACAATCTTGTAACTGATGATAAAGGCTGCTCTCTTGGTGTTGTGTCCATCATGTACTGTGTGTTAACCATATGTCTGTGGGTATTGGTGGCCCATTTGTGCTCTATATGTGTCCAAGTGAATGGTATATAGGAAGTGGAGGTAAAAGACCGGACTAATCCCGAGCTCTGTGATATATGTGATGTGAGGCCCGAGCTTTTTTAATTCTTCAATAATACTTCATTCTCAGCTCACTTTTGTCTGTTTTCACTTTAGATTCAACGAATAGTGATTCAGCCAAAGCGAAGGTAAGAAACATTGAAATACTCAGCTTCTAGGCCTAGAAATGTGGACTGAGCCCCCGATAGAAAGTAGTACCCTGCCTTACATATAGTAGACAAACTAATAATTATACAAGGAAGAACGTTAATGGGTTAATCAGTGCCTCTCAGTTACACATGTAGACGTGCTGATGACATTATGACCCCGCACACCTGCCAAGACATGTCCACGATTGGTAAGTATCATGCCCATGTCCCAGTGTAGTAAACGGGATGCGTGCCAGATGTCTCCTGATTATGGACACATCTTCGCTGTCTTGTGGGGTCATAACATCATAGGTGTTACTCACCTCCAATGTGGAAGCGAGCGGCTCTGAACAACCACTTTAAAGAAAAAGTTCTGTCAAAAAGGTATGAATTTGTTCCCTAATTTTACACTATGAAGTAGGCTGTGCTCTCTCAAGTCTTTTACCGAAAGTATGGCCCAAAATAGATAAATCATAGCGCACTGGTAACACAACTGCCAGGAGAAAAGGATGCAGGGAACAAAGATTCACCTTTATACATATGATGGACACAGCATTTCCATGGCTGAAACAGGAATAACTCGGACCACTGGAGGTGGAGCTACTGAAACAGCTGTGCCATGCTGTTTTCGGAACTCCTATTAATTTCTATGGAAGCTGCTACTCCTTGCTTCTTCTGTAGCTCCATCTCAAGTAATCAGAGCCTGAGCACAGTTCTTCCTGTGTGCTTATGGTTGGACCACACCAATATTGATGATTTATCTTAAGAAGATGCCACCAATTTTGTAGTCTTGGAAAACTCCTTTGAGCTTTAACATTGTAGTTCCCTGTAAGCTCTGACCTGTCAGAAATTTGTATCAATTTTATTCCCATTTGATCTATTGTAGATTCTTCCTTTTTAAAGTATTAATAAAGCAATATGGATAAATATTTTGCATTTTCTTTTTCTTAAAGGCATCTCGAAAGGAGTTATATGCCCGTGATATCCTGTCCATTCCCTTCATTTCAGCAGTGAACCGCAAGCGCAGGAAGAGAAGAGATGAGAAGCGCTTTGGGAGCAGCACAGAAGAAGACGACTCTGAGCATGAGGTAGCACGGTTAGGGCAGCCTGAGCAGGAGGTGGAGATCATAGAAAAGCAAGAAAAAGCTGAAGAACCCCAAGAATCGTTGTGTTCAAAGTCCCAAGAACGAAAGTTGATGGATGAAGGGGACATTGACGCACAAACTAAAACCTCTGAAAGCAGGTGGCCAGCCCCTGTAGAAGAAAGGATCCCTGCCGATGCCCGTTCCATTGTGTCGGGGTACTCCACTCTCTCTACGCTGTGCTCAGAGCCAGCCTCCAGTGTTCGTGGTGGTGATGACGCTGATGATGAACGCAGTGAGTTCAGCCACATGGAAACAGACACAGAGGTTGGTGGAGGAAGAGAAACGGAGCGGCCACGCTCACAAGACTCTTTCACTTCTCAGAGGCTAATTCCTGGAGATACACTAGCTCGGAAGAAATTTGGTAAGGGTAAACTTGAAGGCTCTGAGGATCCAGTGTCCTCACACCCTCGCACACTTCAGCGCATTAGGCCAGCAGCAGATGATCTTTGTATGGCAGCAATGCGGAAACCTGGATCTCCAGAAACTCGACGTAGGAAAAGTGCTTGGCGACGACACACTGTGGTGCTTCCTGGGCAACTTACTGACCTTAATTTCAATGACTGGAAAGAGCCAGTTCTTGGAGCAACATCAGCTTCTGAACCCAGTCCCCGCTTAAGTGGAGGTGCCTGGGCGGAGGCAAGGGACTCAGGACTGAGTAGCCTGGAATCGCAGAAAGCCAAAACCCCAGCAGTTCAAGAACCTGTAGCCAATAAAGGGTCCAAATCCCAGAATCCTTCTCTTCCTGGACTCCGCCATTATCTGTAAACACTCTGCCGTTACCATGAATGCCATGTGGTGGTCTCACTTCACATTTTAAGCATACAAAATTTTTCCCCCATGGTTTCAGCTATTTGCGGTGGGAGAAAAAGGATTTTTTTCCCTTTTTTACATTTTGTCCTTTTTTGCTCTTGTCTGGTGCCATCTTCTATCACAATTGCAGCCACAGACCAGATACAGGAAGACACTTTAAGGACCTAATGATGAAGTTTGGAAAGTGTCTTAAGTTCCCCCTACAGAAATGTGAGCCACCACCAGCCGTTCATGACTAGTGTCTGTACAGGGAGGTGCACACATGGAGTCACCACACTTCTACAATGCATCTCTTAGCAGACTTCTGCGGACGTGAGAGGATCACACCCAACTCTGCAACACGTTTCCCAAATATAGATTCAAACTATGGTGCCTTAATCCATTTTTTACATCATTAACCCTTTTCCTGCTGAAGGTGAACCGGGGCATGTGTACAATACATGAGTGCATGTATATTGGTCTGTATAGATGTAAAGTACACTGTGAGTAGTATATATAGTGTACAGATGTACAGTAAAATTTCATTATTTCAGCATCTGTTGGACCAGCGTGCTTCTGACATGGCTGTAGGCTTTTATGGCTTTAGCCTGGCTCATTTTGTGCAATTTTGGATTATCTTGGAGTTATAGATGTAAGGAATTTTACTGTACAGTTTGTTAATTTGTGGTCATCTATATGTATGTAAAATAATACATACTATATGCACTTACATGATACAAGTATGTATACATTACTATGCACACCGTATACTACTTGATGTACTGTCTTTCTGCAGACCAGCTAGCTGAGGTTTAATTTTGCCACTGGATACAGTCTCCGAGCTACCTTAAAGGGAACCTGTCATCAGATTCATGCTGACCGAACTACAGCAGGAGACCACCTCCGACTAGTCAGTGTAGACACATAGTCATCCCCGCCAGCTTTTCAACTATAGTATATAAAACACCGCAGCATTCCTTAGTTGCACGGATGAAAATGTTATTGATCTGTCCACCTGTCCTGTTAAAGGTGCCACACTTTACAAGACGGCCAACAGTTTGGACCTCCCAGACCTTGACCATGGCCTGTTAGGGGCAGTGTGGAGGATTCCAAGTGGAGACGATGATGTCACATAATTTTCAAAGTATGTGTACACAGCATTTCAGAGTAAAACATACCCGGCTGCAATTGTGTGGCCATTGTCTGATTCATACTGTCAGTGGATCGGACAGCATAAATCTGATTACAGGTTCCCCTTCACGGTATATTCACACACATCAGATTAATTGCCAAAATATCAGCTATTGACCCTTTTATAGGAATCTGAGACAACCACGTTCAGTTAAGCAGGAGTGAATTTTCACTTAAGTTTCTGCAACAAATCCAATTTTTCTGGTTATAAGGTTGTAAAATGTAAAAGAAGGAAACTGCATCCATCCTGTAACAAGCATGCATCTATTGACCTGAGCTAGCTTTGCTGTATCGGTCCTAGGAGGGGCTGCTGAGGAGCCGGCAGAGGCTGAGGGACCTAAGTTATAAATGTCAACCTTTTATTTGTTTTCTCTTTAGACTTCTCTTTTGTATAAACTCACACTACTTTCAGAATGTCCTCTTCCCTGTAATAGTCTGCTCTTACGCTGTGCGCCAATGCACCACTTTAGTGAGTACTATGGTAAGTGTGTTATTACATGAGGTTAGGGATAGCTATCTATGACGGAAATAACTGCCCACCGACTGAATAACGGGTCATTTTTCACATATCCAAAATTTATGATCTGAGTAGAAACCACCATCTATGGGCTGCCATGTGACTCCTGAATCGAACTCATCGTGCTTCATGTATGCTTAGGCGGCTGTTGAGTTCTTGTCAAAAAACCCACAGCCGGTTCATACATTGCGGTCCTTACTCCGGCCATGAATGTAGGACGTGTGATACCAGCCTTAATCTGGGGAAACCAGCATGTCTGTGTATTGCCAGGTTAGCACACTTATGTCATCAGGGTCTGTTCAATGCTTTGGACACTTGCTGACCAGTCCCAACACAGATTAACCATTTAATCGTCTGATCAGGTGACCCTTCTACCAATCTGAGGTTGTCCAAGCCATCGGACTGACAGGCCCTGCAGCGCATGGTTGGGGGAACACGTTGTATACTGCCTCCTTGCTATGGCAGATGGGTGACAGTCTGATCTACTCAGTGACTACAAAGAAGCGCACACGTCACTCGGTGGTTGCAATCCACTATGATCTGTGGTGCAGTCTAAGAATTTGGCCTCCAGGTTTCGTTGCTTTTCTTTTGCTCCCAGAATCTTGTCTATGAAATGTAAATGATTTGATAGAACTCTTTTAAACTGCAGCAAATAATATTTCTGCCCATATGGGGGAAATATGTGCACCAGAGGCCCCTGCTGTGTCCCCACCCAATGGCAGACGTCGTGCTGCAGATAGCCCTCTGTCCGTCCCAGTATGAGGCAGATATACCAGTAAATCATCTAAGTGCCATTATCCACACAGATTTACCTCATACTGACAAGAAGCTTTTATTAACTCTGCTGGTACCAGGCTGAGGTTTCTGCAGCATGCTATACATTACTAGGTGTGTACATTGTGGAGCAAGGGTCTGCAATCTGTAGTACTACAACTCCCAGCATGTTGATTCACAACAACGAATAGCCACAGATTGCAGATCACTGTGTGTAGGAAATTTACTGGTGAGAGTTGAGGTTTTAGGCCGGGGTCACACTACCATACAATACGGCCGAGTGCTGTGCAATAAAACATGGCATAGCACTCGGACCAGTGTTATATTATGGGGCAGATCACATCTGCGATTATTGTCTCATGCAGAATCAGCATGCGAGAACAACGTCAGCAAGCTGCGATTGGCACCGAGAATTGGTTGAGTATTGGCTCACTCGCACCCAGATAAGTCTATGGGTGCGAGTGACACAACGCACAGCACTCTGATATCATCCACGTGCGGTGCGATATACCCCGGCAGCAGAGGAGATGGAGAATTTACTTTCTCCATCTCCTCTGCAGCTGTGCTGCAATTCTCTCACGTGCACTGACACTCGGCTCACGGTCGCAGCAGAGCAGGAGCCGAGGGTCATTAGCATTTTGCATCCAATGCTCTCACATCTGATACCATACGCAAGTGTGACTCTGGCCTTACAAGATGTCTATGCTTCTTTGTAGTGTAGGAGGACATATAGACCCGGGCTGACGTAGGTGCACATTTGATGTAGCCCAGGTCCACTCAATAAGAATGGCCCAGTTTGGCAAGCGAAGAAACTAGGGGAAAAAGTGAATGATGCAACAATTTTAGCTGTTTTGAAATGTTCTGGGGACCCACTAAGATTGCATCGAGAATATTAATAAGGGTCCTGCTTCACAGGACTGCAGAAGTGTGATGGGGACTGGTACTGGGGGCATCTGGAGCTGAGCTACAGATTGTTTTGTCGTGTGATAGCTGCACTTCATGGCCGTATACTGAGGAAAGAAGTTATGAGGAGAAGAACGGCACATTAAGGCTATGTTCACATGTTGCGTTGTCTGCATCTTCTTTTTTTTTCAAATTTTAATCTGCATTTTACAGTACCAGCAAAAGCTATGAGATTTCAGAAGTCTCATGCACACTTGTTTTTTTTCTTTCCTGAATTGTAAAACTGCTGTTTTTGCAAACTGCAGCATGTCACTTCTTTCAGCGTTTTTGCAGCTTTTTTTCACCCATGGAAAGCAATGAGTAAGTGCAAAAGCGCAGCAAAAAAAAGAAGTTGCATCAAGATTTTTTTTTGCCACTAAACTTTATCACAAGAGACAACCAAGACACAGCAAAACCGGCTTTTTGTAAGCAGCTTCTTTACTGCCTAGAGAGCAGGTTTTGCCTGCAGAAAAAAAAACACAGCAAAAATGCAATGTGTGAACAAAGCCTTAGACGACTGCATCCACTGTTTGCAGATGCCTCCTGTGTCCTATCTGGTTGTAAGCAAGCATCCTACAATGGCAGACTCAGAAACAGATGAGAATAGGACTTACGTTGAGTTACTAAAGTTCAGGCATTGGTTTTTTTTTTATATATTTTTCAGCTCTAATTGCTTGCATATCAGTTCGGGTCCAAGTTCTGAGACCCCAACTGATAACCTCAAAAAATTGGATTGCGTTCGTCCGATTTAGTCGCAAGTGTGAAATAGTCCTTAGACAGGAGCTGTGCGCTTCTACCTCCTGAGCTGAATTAAAGGCCTTTAAAAAATCTATATTAAAAAAATCAAAAGTTTGGTCACTCCTATGCCGAACAGACACACTGATCCATTAAAATAGTGCATGGATGAATAGTTTCATTCAGTTCTAAGGGCCAACACATGGATGGCCACACTGCGGTATGACTATGCAATAAAGCTGTAAACCCCATTCCTGCCCTCGTCACGTGACAGACGGTCTGTAGCTGTAATTTATGAGAATATGTGTAACACACAGGTAGACGGCAATGAAATAGTTATTGGTTTAAGGCTCGGAGCAGGGTGATGTCCGCCATGGACTGGGTAGTAGTGATGTGTACGAATTAAAGGATTAAACCTGGTTTATCCATCTGACCTGGGATTAATAAGGCACGTGATCCCCCAGAGGCCTGGACACATGAAGTTGTATAAATGGGAAGGAAGCCCTGGCGGTGGATGCAGACCAGGCCCTGATAGCATCATCTTTCTTGTTCATACACTGTTAGAAATCTGTATGTGAGGTTGACTAGAAAGCCGTTCTACATGTAGGCAATGTATATGAGGGATAATATGTGAAGTACGGCGCTGGATGTGCAGTGGTCACCAAGGCATGCTGGGAGATGTAGTCTCAAGCAGAGGTTGCAGACCACTGAGTGTAGTCAGAAAGCTAAGGAGTAAGGTGGTGTATGATTGGGTAGTGTTGGTGAAAAGTGGCCATGTCTTGCTCCCGCATATGCGAATGACAAGTCACCAGACAGGTAACAGTACTGTTTTCCATAGGTGCACGGCATAGATGGCAAGCTACAACTGTCTAAACTTCTCATCTCTTTTTTCCCACTATTGATCCAGCACTGACTCTCCAGTGGCCCTCCCGGGTTTGACTAACCAGCGATCACGTGCCATACTAGAGCCAGCACCTCCTAGTTATGGGAACCACAATGCCAGTAGTATTGCACAAGACCAATAAAGCCATTGATTACTTAAAGGGGTCAGTGTGTGACCACAAGAGCATCAGTGCTGGGACAAGAGTATTGTTTGGTTGTTTTACATCAGTTTTTTTATTGTTTTTTTAAATTAACCCTTATAATCTAAAGTGGCTTCTGGCATGTTACCCACAAAGCATTACTTACCTGCTCCCTTCCCCATAGTTTACAAATAGACCTTTCACTGCCCTGAAATGAAGGATCTTTTCTCCTGGCATTTTGGCTATATATTGACTGTTACTTGTGATGTGTACTAAACGTAAGTGCTGCCTCTGTACCCGTCCTGGTGCCCCTTCTCCTACTGCCTGCACCGCCTATGCCTTTCTATTATACCCCCTCTAAATGCCTGATCAGTGCCTCCAAAACCTCTTCCCTTACCCATCGGTATAAAGTGTTCCTCCAGCTTTACATATAGCCTCTGGTGTATGACGGAGGCAGCAGACTGTGGCTCTGCACGTGCTGTCAGCCGCTAATATATATAGCTCTGTACATAAACCAGCCCCTTCCCAATAATAAAGTCTCCTGTTCCCTATGCTTTTTAACCTTTTTTTATTATCTCGACTGACCTCAAATTCCAAGCCCACACCTTCCATTACATTGTAAATATATATATTTATATATACGGACTTGGTGCTGCTAACAAACTGTTCAGAACTCGTTGCTGCAATGTATGTTGCTCTTACCGATGCAATCCTGTAACGGTAGATCATTCATCACGATAGTGCTGCGGGATGTTATTGGCAGCGAAAAGGTTAAAATATGCTCAAAAAAAAGAAGCGTCTGGGGCGGCTCTAATGAGGTCTATACGGTAACATTGTGCGTTGCAAGCCTTCTCGGCAGTAAAGACGATAATATGACCCAGGATCCTTCCTAAAAGTGTTTTGTATAAAAACTGCCGCCATTCCAGACTAGTATTGTGACTAATGTATAATCCTGTACTGCATATAATGTAAAGTATTATTACTCTGTTCTGTAAATACGGTCTCTACATGTGTAACATAATATAAAATGTATACAAATTTTTAATGTTTGTTTTATTCTCCAGCTTTTTTTTTTCTTTTCTTTGGAGATACTGCTGAATAAAGCTTCTTGCATGTTTTATTGACCCTGATATCCTCCTGGATTACACATTAGATTACCCATCCGTTGTGGACAATAGTCTTGTCCAGGAGTTGGGACAGAATCTATACATTACTCCCAATAGATTTCCTATATCTGGAGTGGTATATATGGACTGATCATAAATGGACAAACTCTAGTGGTCTTATTAAGGACCGGAGCTTAAAAGCAAAGACCCAAAGTTAGGTTACGTTCCCACGAGTTGCATATTTTTTGAAGCCCAAAAAAACCAGTGTTTTAAAGTTTCAGCAAGGTGGATGGGATTTATAGAAATTTCATGCCCACTGTGCTTTTCTTAACACAGCGTACAGTAAACTGACCTGCGGTGCGTGTCTGAAATCAGCAACATGTCAATTTATCTTTGGGGTACTCGAGTTTTATGTGCAGATTTTCCCCATAGAATTGTATTACATGTGGAAAAGCTGCAGGTAAAAAATGTACATGCAGTTTTAACACTTCTGCAGAAACATAATAAAAATTATTTTAGTCCATGCATACCTATATCAATCCATTTTTGTCAAAGCAAAATAACAGTAAGTATCAAAAATAAAGCAGCCTGATTTAACCCTTTTCGGACATCGGACGTAATATTCTGTCCATGTGACCTGGGCCTAATACGGAGTATTACGTTATCGCAATCGGCCGCGCACACGGGGGTTGCGCGGGCGATCGCCGTCGGGTGTCAACTGATTCCGACACCTGACACTAGGTGCCAGGAACGGACACAGACTGCTCCCGGCACTTTAACCCCCGAAATGCTGCAATCGAACACGATCGCATAGTTCTGAAAGCAGGCAGAGGGCTGACAGCCCTTCTGCCTTTGGAATGAAGACCCCCCGGCTTGACACAGGGGTCCCGATCGTTGCCATGGAGACCCGATGTCATGACAACATCCGGGTCACCAGAGCTAGGAAACTTCTTAATCATGTGCAGTGCATGATTAGCAAGTCTCTTTGTCATTGCAGAGCTGACAGTTTCTGCAGAATGGGAATGCTGCTTCATCTATATGCTATAGAAGTGATCAGCCTGCAAAAAATGATTGTCCCATAATGGGACAAAGTGTAAAAGTTAGAAAAAAGTAAAAATAATGTTTGAAATAATTGTAAAAATATTACAAAAGAGAGATCCAAGATCAGACACACATGAGGGAGCTCCACATCCAGAGGAGTCAATCCGTGCCATCCATCCCTAATAGTGCTTCACTAACCATCCTGCTCTGCTCTGGTGGGTGCCCAGGGGATCAGAAAACAGTTTTAAACCAACTTCTTCAGCCTGAGATTGCCTGCACAGCTTCTTCAATCTGCGGCCTACTACAGGACCTGAATCGTGGTCCCCCTGCCAGAAAAAGTTTCTCCTGGGGATGGTCCCTGCACTCCTTCCCCTCCATCCACCTGTAACAGATCTACAGGGGAGGTCCAGCTGAAGGGTGAGTCAACTTCTGGGAGCCTCCAGCACATAGCATTTAGGGAGGCCTGCCACCATCATCCATCACTGGGGGGCCGCCCTGCTGCATCTGTGGTGAAGACCCTGCAGTCCTCTCCCTATCCATCTGCTGTTTTACCTGCTGATGCTGCTGCTTGTTGCACCCGGAGGGGGAGAGAAGGATTGCTGATTGGGTTCTGTGTGATTGCAGGGATCTGTGTTTCCTCTCCTGGGGAATTCCCCATCTGCTACCGAATCACTGAGCAGCCTGGAGCCTTAGGCCCTGTGCACACGTTGCGTTTTTAGATGCGTTTCCGCTGCATTTTTCAACGTGCGGAAACGCATCCAACCCGCAGCACAGTGCACATTCAATGTAATCCTATGGGAACCGCATGTCTGCTGTGCACATGCTGCGGGGAAAAATAACGCGCTGATTTTCAGCTTTTTTTTTTCCGCAGCATGTCAATTCTTTGTCCGGAACTGCAGCGTTTCTGTGGCCATTGACTTGCATTGAGTCAGGCACTTCCGCAGCAAAATCGCAGGTCTAAAGTTTTGCTGCGGGTGAAACGCTGCAGTTCGGGAGGAGTGAAGTGTGGGCGTGTATAGTGTGCGGCGCTATGTGTGTGGGCGGTGACTGCGTGATCTGTGTATGTGTGGGGGTCTGTGGGCCTGTGTGTGTGTGTGTGTGTGTGTGTCTCTGCGTCTGCCGGCTTCGTCAGATGGGACTACAAGTCCCAT
>VIAB01029458.1:17984-34607 GCA_009801035.1 Oophaga pumilio
TTCCTTTTTTACCTGTACTCCTCAGTTACCGAAACATAACACTCACTGCTATCCACGTACACAGTGCCGGCGTGCAGATCAGTGAGTATTCTGTCAGCTGCTCTACGGCTTGCAAGCAGCGCATGACGTCCCTGCCATGTGCTGCTTACAAGCATAAAGCAGCTGCTGGCATCGGAACAAGATGCTGCAAGGGAGCGCCGGGAAGGTAAGTGTTATGTTTGCTTTTTTTTAATGTTTACTGATGGGGCCATGCATACCAGGATAAGGATGGGGGAATGCATACCAGGACGGGGCGGGGCCAATCATACCAGGATAAGGATGGGGCCATGCATATCAGGACAGGGATTGGGGACTATCATACCAGGATGGTAAAGAGGAATGAATATTCATTGCCCTCCACGCCCTTGGGCCTTTCACAGACGTTAGGTTTTCTTTAAGAAGCCCTCCCACTCCGCACTCATTATCTGTACTTATATGCACTTGTTTGAACTTATTAGTATAAAAGACACCTGTCCACACACTCAACCAACCTTTCTACCATGGCCAAGACCAAAGAGCTATTTAAGGACACCATGGACAAAACTGTAGACCTACACAAGGCTGATATGGGCTACAAGATAATAGGCAAGCAGCTTGGGGAGAAAGCAACTGTTGGCTCAATTATTAGAAAATATAAGAAGCACAAAATGACTGTCAATCTTCCTCTTTCTAAGGGTCCATGCAAATTTTCGCCTCATGGGTTATGGATGATTCTGAGAAATGTCAGGAATCAGCCCAGAACTACACAGGAGGACTTGGTCAAATGGCTTGAAGAGAGCTGGGACCAGTCTCAAACATTACCGTTAGTAATACACTACGCCGTCAAGGATTAAAATCCTTCACGCAAGGTCCCACTGCTCAAGCCAGCACATGTCCAGGCCCGTTTGAGGTTCGCCAGTGACCATCTGGTTGATCCAGAGGAGGCATGGGAGAAGGTCATATGGTTAGATAAGAACAAAATAGAACTTTTTGGTATCAACTCCACTCGCCGTGTTTGGAGGAGGAAGAAGGACGAGTACAACCCCAAGAACACCATCCCAACCGTGAAGCATGGTAGGGTAAAGATCATGCTTTGGGGGTGCTTTTGTTCAAACAAACTTTCTTCCCTCAGTAAGAGCATTGAAGATAGAGCGTGACTGGGTCTTCCAGCATGACAATGACCCGAAACACAAATCCAGGGCAACTAAGGAGTGGCTCCGTAAGAAGCATTTCATGGTCCTGTAGTGGCCTGGTCAGTCTCCAGGCCTGAACCTAATAGAAAATCTTTGGAGAAAGCTGAAACCCAATGTTGCCCAGCGATATCCCGAACCTGAAAGATATGGAGAAGATCTGTATGGAGGAGTGGGCCAAAATCACTGCTGCAGTGTGCAAACTTGGTCAACAACTATAGGAAATGTCTGACCTCAGTAATTGCAAACAAAGGTTTCTGTAACAAATAATAAGTTTTGTTTTCCTACTGTATCAAAAACTTAATACATGCAATAAAATGCAAATTAATTATGTAAAAATCTAACAATATGATTTTCAGGATTTTTTTTTTCTTAAGATTCTGTCTCTCACAGTTGAAGTGTACCTATGATAACAATGACAGACCTATCCATTCTTTGTAGGTAGGAAAACTTGCAAAATTGGCAGTGTATCAAGTACTTATTTTCCCCACTGTATATGTGAAGATCCAACATATATTGTGCAATACTGATACATTTACATTCGAAAGCTCAAAAATTCCCATCATGATAAATTGCCACCAAAATGCTTAGGGCTAAAGAGACCTAATAATAAACAAAGTATGCAAACAATACTGTCAATAACAAATTATAAGAACTGAGCAAAATAACGGAGATAGACAGTCATGGATGGCAAACGTGTGATCACCCCATGCGCTTTTAAATTGCATAGAAAGACTCTGTAGAGCAATCAGAAAGAACAAATTAAAACCAAGCAATAAGTGAATCTTTTCTCACCACTTCAGTATCAACCCATATTAACCTTCCAGAACCCATCTGGTGGTGTTAGGGTCATAAAAGAAACGATACTCAGTACCACCATGATATCAGACATAACAAACTACAGGTTTTAATTAATCTGTATTCATTCAATTGAAAATCCTTTATTGGATGAGCTAACACTAAGGTGATCATGCTCTAGGGAAATACAGCATGTGCTGCTGAATTAAGTGAAAGGGCGAATGAGTTGGGGGTCAAGAATGTATGAATGCAAATGAAGACAACCTAGCAGAAGATAGAGGTAATGGGTATCCGTAATGATAATGGGAAGTGAAAGATGCAGAGAATGGGTGGGGGGTCTACAATTAGACACATATAGGCACAAGAATACTTGTCAGTGGTGTTAAAACTACTGTTCATATGTATAATTAGGAGAGAGTTCAGCAAACTTCCATCTCTCAGGGGGTTATAGAATTTCATGCATAAATGATTATATAGCACTATAATGAAAAAAAATTGTGTCTTGGTATTAATTAAAGGCAAAAATTAAGACATTTCCACGGCCTCATGTAATTCATTAAAGGAAACCTCTCACCATGCAAGTGCAGCACAATTTCTAGGCATTTTGTTGGAGATTAGCAGCAGCTGAGCAGATTTATATATAATTAGGAAAACATTTTGTGTTGCTTGTACAGTATTCAGAATCTATACTCATTCTGGGATTAGGAGTCAAGTGGGTGGACCTAATCAGTGATTGCCAGCCTTCCCAGTATAAGTGTGCAGACAGACACCTGCCAATCACTGATCAGGACAGCTCGTTGACTCCTATTCTGAGAAATGCAAAAAGAAATTGCTTGCTTAAGAGAGAGTTAGTGAAAACGTTATGGATTCAGTACGGGGTAAAAAAGGCTTTTATATAATTTTGAGAAGTCCTGTATTCAAAACCACCAATTCTCACTTTCCCGGAATCCAGTGCTGCCACCTTGCTCTAGTCTTTGTTGACAGGCTGCAATGGTACTGACCACTGTGGCTTAATCACTGGGCTCAGCAGCTCGTGCTGTCCTTATTAGCAGACCCCAGTGATTGGCTGCAGCAGTCAAGTCAAGAACTCTGTTATGGTATTATCACTGCTGCCTGCCTACACAGACCAGAGCTGCGATGGGGAGACATTGCTGCGTATGGGTAAGATTGCTGTGACTGTTCTACAAAGCCATAAGAAAAATAAAAAAAATCCAAGAGGAAATATCAGAATCATTTTTTTAATTAATGATTAGTGATCATATTTACACATCTATTTCAAATCATCTACAATGAACTGGAGTAATATTTTTTTCAGCCACAGGGGGCTGACATTCGTATTTGCTTGTTGTGAGCAATGTTTCAGATGGAACACAACACTAACAAAGCAGGAGACTGCAGTCGGTTTCCAACCCCATCCCATGTGCTGTGGTACATCAGCTGGGATGCCTCCCGTGATTCACAGCTCACAGCAGTCTGTTCAACCAGGAGCCTTCCATTGTAGCATAGCGCTATCAGCGGAGCTGGAATTTCCCTCTGTCACAGCTCACTCTTAGGCCAAGTTCACATGAACGTATATAACAAAATCTTCATCCAGAAAACTCGGCATGATTTTTTTTCTCACTTGTCATCTGTGTGCAATCCGTATACAACCCGTTTGTTTTTTTACAGCAGCTATTAATGATTTATAGGACCATTTACAGTTTCCCTTGTAAAAGAATTGCAAAGCATCTGTAAAAAATAGGATTCTATACTGTGGCTCCATACGACATCTGATTTACCGTAGTTTTAGCACACCCATCGACTTGAATAAGTGAGCCTCATCTGAAACATAAAAAAAACTAGTGCAGAATGCGATTTTTTTTTTTTTTTTTTTTTTTTTTGTTTTCACACAGATTTTGTCAGTGACAAAAAAAAAATCACATACGAAGTGCCTCATTCAAAAACATTGGTCTGAGTGCTGTCCACTTTTTTTTCTTATTTTTTATGGACAGCACTCCATAATCATACGGCGAGATTAGGGAGGGACAGGGCGTTATTGGCACGTTGCGCTCTGTCCCTCCCGAGTCTCGCCGTATGGCTGAGCAGTACTGTTATATAGGAGACATTCTGGAGCGCAGAATTTCCAATAGCAGTATACGGACTCCATATACAGAGCCCCTAAGTGATAGAAGAGCAGAATCCCCCCTCAAGTGACCCCATTTTGGAAATTATACCCCTTTGTGAATTTATATAAAGGTGTCGTGACGATTTTGACTCCATGGGAGTTTTCCAGAAACAAACAGCAGTGCATGTTGTTGAGTGAAAATTGCAAACTGCCACTATAGTGACCAGTACGTTGTGCCCAGCTCATGCACTCGTAAATTAGGCGGGCTCTCATTGCTACAGAAATGCCAAACATGTGGATGCTAAATGTGGATTAGGATCAGAAGGGAGGGAGGATTTGGGATCACAGAATTTGCTGCATTTCTTTTGGGCGGGGGGTGAGGGCCATTTTGCTTTTTCAGAACCTTTGTGCTACCAGTAACGTGGAAACCCCATATATTTCCATTAACAGATGACAGATCTGAGTGGGGACTTGCTTTTTTGTGGATGAGTTGCAGCTTTTATTGGGAACATTTTGCATAATATTTATGATTACATTTATCCGGCGCTCTATGCTGAGCACTTACATTGCGGTTCTCCATCTAAATCTCTGAGTGACGTAATACAAATGAAACCCCCGAGGGATCCATTCACTATAATGAGGCAGCAGCACTGGTGGACAAAGTCAGAAAAGGGCCCCTTTGCAAGTACAATACATGGGCCCATTGCAGCCCACGATCTCCTAAAAATGCAAAACTGCACCTGCTTTGGAGGTATAAATAGGCTCCTTCACCTCTTGGGCCCCTGTGCGGCTGCACAGGTTGCAGCAATGATATGTCCGTCCCTGGGCAGCAGGTTACTCTTGACTGTCTGGCCTCTGTTCAGCGGTGTCCTTTTTTTCGGAGGTGCAGAAAACTGTGGCCGATGGCACTTTTTTGCAATCCTAAAAAGACGGACACCACCGGATCACAGGTCCTATGGCAGTGACTCCATCTGCCTCATTATAGGGAATCTTCTGGCGGGGGTTCTGTCTGAATCCCGTATTTCAGAGATTTACACAGAAACCCCGGTGTAGGTACTCAGCGTAAAACGCAGGATCAATGTGCTCTGAGCCTTACTGCGATCTTTGGGAGGCAGAATGAAAAAAAATCAACAGCAGGTGAAATATTGGTTTTCTTTTTTCCGCTTTTCCGCGTGTGGTAAATAAGGAAGCTTTATTCTTTGGGTCAGTATGATTACAGCGATACCCCATTTATATAGTTTTTTATGGTTTGGTGCTTTTACACAACAAAAACTATTTTATAGAAAAAAATATTTTTGCATCGCTTTATTCTGAGAGCTATACATTTTTCCTTTTTCGACTGATGGAGCTGTATGGCAGCTTATTTTTTGCAGGACAAGATGACGTTTTCAGATATAAAATTTGTATTTACATTTGTCTTTTTTATCACATTTTATTCCACTTTTTGTTCAGCAGTATGATGATAAAGCATCGTTTTTTTTGCCTTTTTAATTATTTTTTTTTTTTTTTTTATGGTGTTCACTAAAGGGGTTAACTAGTGGGACAGTTTTATAGTTCGGGCCATTCCGGATGCAGCAATACCAAATGTGTACTTTTATTGTTTGGGTTTTTTTTATAATAATATTTATTAATGGCTTCAATTTTTTTTTAATTACTATTATGTGATTTAAAAAAAATATACATTTTTACAACTTTTTTCACTTTTTTTTTTACTTTTCTACTTATTCCCACTATGGGACTCTCACTCTCTGCAGTCTGATCACAGTTATAAGGTATAGCAATGCAGCAGCATTCTGCGCATGATCTAACTTGCTAGTGCCTGGTGACCCGAATGTCGTTGTGACTACTTCGGGTCACCATGGCAATGATCGGGACCCCGCGATGACATCACGGGGTCTCCGATCCAAGGGTAGAGGGGCGTTCTTCCCTCTGCCTCCTGGCTAAATGCTGCAAATCGCCCCGATTGCAGCATTCAGGGGGTTGAAGTACCATATTCAATACATTCTATTGATGTAATTTCTCTTGCGGAGACGGAGAAATTGATATGCTGCGGTCTTGATAGACGCGCCGCATGTCAGTGTCCGTGGGTGTTCCACAGGCGACTATACATGCATAGTGGACATGGGATCTCTAGAAATCCCATCCCCTATGCTCTCACAGCTGGTTGCTATATGTTTGACGCTGCATAAATGCGTAGAGTCAAACCCAGCAGCAGTTCCTGATCGTGGACACATACCCTTAGGAGAGAACGGACAGTAGCACTCCCGTAAAACATCTGTACATTGTTGCAGTGGGTGAGCCTGGTCCCATTCACGTAAATAGGATTGTGCAGCAGAGCCCTGCAGTGCCAGGCGAAACAGAGCTCTGCAATGCCAGGTGCAGCAAAGCCCTGCAGTGCCAGGCGCAGCAGCTACAAACTATAAGGGGTTGCAGTCACAGTGCTGTGCAGAAAAGCTCCAGCTGTCTCCTGAGCATTACCCGTGGCAGTAATGCCACTGTGAAACGGAAAAACAATGAAGGAGACACAGTGCTTTAATTTTTCAAGAACGGGTGGAAGGTTTTCCAAACCTAGTGCCCCCATCATTTATACTTTTTTGGCATCATACTAGCAATATGCCACGAATTAATAAGATGAGAAAATTCCATTAAAATCACTTATATTCTATTAAAAATCCTCTGTGGATCCTTACCAGCATGCTAGAAGCTGACGAAAGCTGAAATCACAAAACACTAGCTTTGTTTGCTTCTGCCTCCCGTAATAGTTTGCACATAAAACTGAACGTCTGCTATAATTTCACTGAACTGCAGCAGACGGAGGGTAAAACCAGCTCCATAAAGCTGTCAAAATACTACTTCATGTTTACCCCATCCAACTGGAAAAAAGCTGCCATTCTTCTTTTAATAATTCTTCCTGGCATTAATCAGTCATTGTACATTAGAAGCAGCAGCTGGAGTGTTCCGAGTGATAATGAAACCTGCAACAAGCCATCTTCAGCCGTCTCGCGCAGACAATAAGGGAATTAAAATTTCAATTTAAATGCAGAGGTCTGAAACACGCTTCAGTGGCAAAATTACTTCAATTAATGTGAACTGAATATAAAGAGATGACTGCGCCAAAGGTGATGCAGCAAACTTGAGACTTGTGTCAATTAATGAACCCAGAGTTAAGCCTTAGTGTGCCGGCTGCCTTCCAGAGGTGTACATCATAGGATTTTACTTCTGCTACACAAACCTTTAACCCTTACACACAGCCATGTACCAGCATCATGAGACTGCACAGCTTTGATACAGAAAAGGTACTGTATAAATGTACCAATAAAAATGCCTCCTTCTCACCCCCACTGGGTGGTCTTTGTTGTTCTCTCTCATTCTCGGGTCCTCTACCAGAGGCCTGGGAGTTTGAGGGCCCTGCGCAGGATCTTAGCTGTTCCCAGCATTGCGCTTTTCTGGACAGACAGCTCAGATGTTACTCCTGTGATCTGTTTTAGCCATTCTTCCAGCTTAGAGGTCACTGCTCCAAGTGTTCCTATCACCACTGGAATCACTGTTGCCTTCACCTTCCACATCTTCTCCAGTTCTTCTTTGAGGCCCTAGTGTTTCTCCAGCTTCTCATATTCCTTCTTTCTGATGTTGATGTCACTTGGCACTGCTACATCTATTATCATTGCTGTCTTCTGATCCTTGTCTACTATCACAATGTCTGGTTGGTTGGCCAACACCTGCTTATCCGTCTGGATCTCGAAGTCCCAAAGGATTTTAGCCCTTTCATTCTCCACCACTTTTTCTGGGGTCTCCCACCTGAACTTAGGGTGACTTATCCCATATGCTGTGCAGATGTTCCTGTTTACAGTTCCCGCTACTTGGTTGTGGCGTTCGGTATACGCTGTTCTTGCTTGCATTTTGCATCCTGCCACTATGTGTTCGATGGTTTCTGAGGTTTGCAAAGTCTGCACCTTGGGTCTAGTCTTGTGTGATAGATTTCTGCTTCTATGGATCTGGTAATTAGTGCTTGCTCTTGCGCTGCTATGATTAGTGCCTTTGTGCTGTCTCGGAGTCCAGCTTTCTCCAGCTATTGGTAGGATTTCTCCATGTCAGCCACCTCCATTATCTGTCGATGGTACATCCCATGCAGCGGCTTGTCTTGCCATGGCGCTTCATGTTCCTGTTCTTCCTTCCAGATATGTTGTTGTTGCTGCCTTAGGTTTTCCTCAGCATCTCATCTTTTGGTGTCATTTTTCTGATGTATTCCTGGATACTCCTTGTTTCATCCGTGATGGTGACTTGGATGCTTATCAAGCCTCGACCACCCTTTTTTCTGTTAGTATACAATCTTTGGGTGCTAGACTTAAGGTGGAGACCTCCATGCATTGTGAGGCACTTTCATGTCTTCACATCTGCAGCTTCCATCTCTTCTTCTGTCAAGCACACTATGCAAGCAGGGTATCTGATAACTGGCAGGCATATGTATTGATGGCGTGAATTTTATTCTTCCCATTGGGCTGGCTCTTCAGGACCTGTCTTACCCTTTGATGGTGTTTGGACGTTGCTGCTTTCCTTGCATCCTCATCATGGTTACCGTATCCCTGTGGGATGCCGAGGTACTTGTAACATGTGTGTACATCTGCTATGTGCCCTGTTGGTAATTCCACTCCATCAGTCTTGACTACCTTGCCTCTCTTTATTACCAACCGGCCGCACTTCTCCAGTCCAAAGGACATACCGATGTGAATTGATGTCACGTTCGTTTTTCGCATACAGCTTGATGTCATCCATGTAGAGGAGGTGGCTGATGGTGCTTCCACTCTTGAACTTGTATCCATAGCCAGTGTTATAGCAGAAAATAAGGTCCCTCAAGTCCAAAGACCCCATCTATGCTATTAAATCTGACGGTTACCTTGGGTCAAAATAACAACTGAATGTTCCTTCCTTGTATCAATAGAAACTAACGTGTCCTTGCTAGCCATCGGGTGAAATCAGATAAAATGTTTCAACCACAAACATAGGCGTCACGGGAACAGAAACCAGTTTTTGTTTGCACAGCTAAATTGTATGATCGGACCATATATGGTAAATCCTTTTCCTGCCTCCAGGGTGTGTATATAAACCCTATGCTTTGTAATAAAGTTACAGTCTGTTGACGCATACTACCTGTCTTGTGTCTTATTCTCTCCGGTACCGCATGCCAAAGGATGGAAGCACCAAGAGTTTCTGAGAAAGGTTCTTAATTTCTTGTTGACATTGTAGAAAGCCAAGCATTCACAGATCCATGTGTGTGGCATTGAGTCATAGGCTTTCCTGTAGTCAATCCAGGCTGTGCTGTGCTAGTCAATTGGTCTGTCTGGATCTTAAGTCTTGAGCGACTGCTCTATCTACTAGGAGCTAGTGCTTAGAGCCTCTGGTATTGGTCCAAATGCCTTTCTGAGCTGGATTTATGTACTTCATTATCAGCACTGTTCTACTTTGTGTTAGACAATCTGGGTGGTGGCCTGCTTCTAGCAGTTGGTTCATCTGCTTTGCCATGCGTGGATCATGTCTGGGACAGGTGCTGTCCAGCTCTTCATGTTCTTGACCTGTTGCTGGATGTAATGGAGACTGGTTCTTGGTGGTTGTTGTGTTTCTTTCTCAGATCTTGCAGCCACATTGCACTGTGTGCCAAGGGGGCACGTACTTCTGTTGTTCTTGTTGGTTGTATATCCAAGCATATCCATGATTGCTGAGGCATAGATCAGTTTATTAGTTTGAGTTATGGTGGTGGTAGGTATTGATGCAAGTGCTCTATTGGCATCTTCTAGCATACTGCCTGGAGGTGTTTCTTTGCTGAGCCTTGGTAGTCGATCTCTGGTATTGATGGTAGTTAGTTTATCTAAAATCTTCTGTTTAGTTGCAGGATTGGATCAGCTTTATGATACTGAAACCTTGGGTGACTAGTTGTTTCTCAGTCAGTGGACATGTAGGTCTTGTGTCCACCCAGAGTTTCCTCATTACGCTTCATATATCCTCTCTCATTTGGTCTGCTGTTATAGTAGCATTTCATCAGATCCAGGTTCTCTTTCCGACGGCACTTTTATGCACTCCTAAAAAGACGGACACCCCCGGATCACAGATCACACGGCATCCACAGTGCCTCCATCTGCCTCATTATAGGGAATCTTCCGCCAGAGTTTTCACCTGGATCACGTATTCCAGAGATTTACACGGAAACCCCGATGTAAGAGCCGAGCCTTACTGCGATCTTTGGGAGGCAGAATGAAAAAAATCAATAGTATGTGAAGAATTGGTTTTATTTATTTTTTATGCCGTTCTTTGTGTGGTATAAGTGATTAGGTGACTTTATTCTTCAGGTCGGTGTGATTACAGCGATACCAGATTTACATCGGGTTTTTATGTTTGGCTGCTGTCACACACTAAAAGACGCTTTTTATTGCAAAAAAAAAACAGTTTTTGCATCACCACATTTTGAGAGCTACCATTTTTCCATATTTTGGCCCATGCAGTCATTTGAGGTCTTGTTTTTTGTGGGACGAGTTGACGTTTTTATTGGTACCATGTTTGGGCACATGACATTTTTTGATAGCTTCCTATCCTGATTTTTCTGCGGCAGAACGAGCAAAAAACAGCAATTCAGGAATTTTTTTTTTTTAAAAGGGGGGTGGGTGGATTATGCCGTTCCGTGTGAGGTAAAATGGAAACCCTTCTTTGGTATCTGTTGAATTATGCTTGTCTTTATCGTCTGTACAAGTACCCTCTTGAAATGTAAAGTCTCCGCAAGATAAATAACAGTCCAATGTATAGGATGCGATGATTTCAAATGTGTTCATTGAACACATGCGGAATCACCAGGCGTACAAAAGCCGGCAGCGCTATAGACGGAGCTATCAGTGTCTTCCACTGATTTAGTTGGGTAAAGAGGACCCTAAAAGTTTTCCAATATTTCTGTAGTGGGATGTGATTCTGAGGCATAAAAAAGGAATAAAAATCTCTAAACATATCTAGTATCTCAAAAAAAAGATTGAAAGAAGTAGAAGTCTGGAGAAGTCTTAAAGGGAACCCGCCAACTCCAAAAACGCCATTTACCTACAGAGGTAATCTGCAGGAATATCATATTTAAATCATGTCTGTCAGGCTTACTGAAGAACCGGCTATAGGGAAAAAATTAATTTATATTCTCCTGTAGCTGCTCACTACCAAGTATTGGGGAAGTGTAGAGTGTAGTTATAGTCATCACTCTGAGGCTCTAAGTGATGGGGACACAAGCAACAGAAATTAATAGTTAGAATATTGGCTCCTAGATATAAATTATAAAAAGAAAGAGCTATGAGAGGGTGCAAACCCGTTCCCAATAATATGCAACAACTGGCATCAGAGTTGCACATTAAACAAGACTGTCAAAAACTAAAAGCCATTCCTGAAAAGAGCCATAATTTGACATATAAAGTGCGTGAAATAAGCATTTAACACATCACCAATTTTCTAAATAACTATATTTCTAAAGTTGCTATGGACATGAAATTCTCACCAGATGTCAATAAGAACCCATTCAATCCACACTGGCAAAGAAATCAAACCATAGATGTTGTAAGGCAGAGACTTTCACAACATTGCGTTAATGAGGCATTGACCCAGGTTAGTCCAACCTAAACTTCTTTATTTTGACAAATTTACAAAAATAAACTTTATCCTTCGGTTCACAGTCAGATAGTGAGCAACAGTCTATCAAAGTCTGTTGCTGTTGGCGACTGCACAGCCGTGTCACTCGTAGGTATGTCAATGGCTTTGCCTTCTTTGGCTCTGGCCTGTGTTTGGTCTCACACAGACCTGTCCTGCACAGAGCCTCCTGGTCTGATGCTTGCAAACCAAAAACTGACATTACGCAAACATTAACTAAAATGGGATTCATGGACATGGGCCACTCCCAGAACCTGGAGTGGAGGGAGAGATCCATCCCACTACCATCCTACAGATCTCTTCCAAAAATAAAAGCCCATGTCAGGATTTTTTTTAACAAAATAGTTTGACCAAATCCACACTCTTATTTTGCGCTGTAACCACAGCTGAGGCTGTAATTACAATGCTATCCAGTGTATGCTTCTACAGTTGTGAGTAAAAGTGTTTGCCTCCTTCCTGATCTCTTATTCTTTTGCACGATTGATGACCAGTTCTCAATCAAGAAATCACTTAAATAGGAGTTGCCTTACAAGGTGATGTAGATCAAAAATTGCTCAAAAACTAGACATGCCGTGATCCAAAGAAATACTGGAACAAATGTGAAACAATTGAGATCCATCTGTCTGGAAAAGGTTATAAAGGTTAGAAAGCCATTTCTAAAACTTTGGGACACCAGCGCACCACAGTGAGAGCCATTATGAGACCACATCCTAGGGTACAAATAATGATCCTTCTATATCAGTGTTTCTCAACTCCAGTCCTGAGGACTCACCAACAGGTCATGTTTTCAGGATTTCCTTAGTATTGCAAAGGTGATGGAATTAATGCTTGAGCAGGTGATAAAATTATCACCTGTGCAATACTAAGGAAATCCTGAAAACATGACCTGTTGGTGGGTCCTGAGGACTGGAGTTGAGAAACACTGTTCTATATGATTCCCTTCTCTGCCTCACAATGTCCATAAAGTTACGGTATATACTTGAGTGTAAGCCGACCTGAGTATAAGCCGAGGCATCTAATTTCGCCAAGGAAAACTGGGTAAGCTTATTGACTCGAGTATAAGCCGGGTATGCATTGTCCCCTTATCCTTGTCCTGCTATGTGTGGCTTCCCCTGTCCTGTCCTGCTATGTGTGGCTCCCCCTGTTATATGCATGGCTCCACGCTCCCGCATGGCTCACACCCCCTCGCATGGCTCACAACCCCCCTGCATGGCTCACAACCACCCTGCATGGCTCACAACCCCCCTGCATGGCTCACAACCCCCCTGCATGGCTCACAACCCCCCCATGACTAACAACCCCCACCCCGCAGGACTCATAACCCCCCCTTCAGGGCTCACAACTCCCCCCTGCAGGCCTCACACCCCTGTCCTACTCACCCTCCTCGGGCATCCCTGCATCTCTGTCCCAGCGCCGGCAGCTTCTTCCTGTGTTCAGCGGTAACGTGATACCTATGGGAGTGGAGAGCAGTGCATATTCATCACTTTAATGAGCTGTACCACGTGACCGCTGAACACAGGAAAAAGCTGCCGGCGCTGGGACAGAGATGCAGGGACGGAGATGCAGCGATGGAGGGTGAGTACTAATGTCTACTGGAAGCCCCCTCCCCCGCCGGCTTTCTGGACAATGACTCGTGTATAAGCCGAGGGCGGTGATTTCAGCACATACGGTAAGTTATGTGTAATAATAATGAGAAATGACACAGGGAAAAAGAACTGAACATGCTTACTGAAATTTAATTCATATCACAAAGGCTTTTGTACATAGTAACAGCTTCAAGATGCCTCCTATATGGAGAAACTAGTCGCATGCATTGCTCAGGTGTGATTTGTCTTTTTTCATAAACTAGTTTATTTATTAGAGAACAGCATATAGTTACAACATTTCTAAATACAACTAGAGAGGTAGTTTCATTATAGTGGTATAGACTATAGTGATACTGTCGAAAGGTTTAAAAAATATCAAGATAACCAGATGGAGGCCCGATGCTGTCGCATCGGGAGGGCGGTAATGTCACGATTGGGGCACGCTTTCCAGCATTGAGAATCTCTCCCCCCCCCATGTGCTCACCCACCTATCCACTCTCTTTCCCCATGTGCTGACTTCTCCCGTCTGTGCTCTCTTCTTTGACCTGTCTACGCCATGTGCTATCCCCTTGTCTACTGTCTCTCTCCTTCCTGTGCTCTGTTCTCCCCTCATGTGCTGTCCCGTTTGAGCTGTCTCCCCCCTGTGCCCTGTCTCTCACCCCCGTGCGCTTTCTCGCTCCCCCATCTGCTGTCTTCTCCTCTCATGTCATCTCTTCTTCGACATGTGTACCCCATATGCTCTCCCCCTTGTCTACTCTCTCTCTCCACCACTGCGTATGGCATATACAGCGTGCGTGTGTGTGTGGGGGGTGCATACGGCTTAAACAATGTGTGTGTCGTGCGTACGGCGTATACAGTGTGTTTGTGTGGTGCGTACGACGTATACAGTGTGTGTGCGTCTGTGTGGTGCGTACGGTACATAGTGTGTGTGTGTGTGTGTGTGTGTGTGTGTGTGTGTGTGTGTGTGTGTGTGTGTGTGGTGAAACGTTGTTCTGCTGGCGGTACAATGCAAGAGGCTGGTACCACCAGCAGTTTCCATATTGAGACACCCATTACTTGGATATCCCAATATGGGGGTCGATGAACTTCCGCCGCTTGGAATTCTGGGATCTGGACACATCTGGACGGAACAGGATGTGAAGATATTACAAGGTAAGTATATATTAAATATGTCAACGTCAAATCACAAATCAGAATACCCCATACATAAAAAGTATGACATATTAACAAATTGTTGATTAACTTCTTGCAAGTTGGGTTTTGTCAAGTCTGACATAGGAAAGACAAAAACTTTTAGTAGAAAATTATAACAGGATGGAAAAGTCAAGAAGTGATACTAAGGAGAGAGGAAGAGATGAACAAGGTTCATGAATCCACCCAGATTCAGTTATGTACAAGTACAATATATGGTGTCTTCATCGTGACAGAAAGATTGAAGAGTACTCCGGGGAATCTCTGAATAAAATCCATTCTTGGATATATGGAGTGATTCTATAACACTAGTGTCTGAGAATGACTGTTCTAGTGGCGGATAAACAGTGTCTCAGCAATCCTCTTTTGAAAGATTTAAAAGACCCTGGGATCATTGAAAGAAGTCCGATCTGGGGAGTTCTAGATGATGATTCCCCTGTGATGTGTTTGTCAACATCAAAGACTTTGCTCCACAGGCCACTTATTTGAGGGCATTCCAACCAGATATGAAGCATAGTGCCTTCAGCATTTTCACATCTCCAGCATTTATTGGAGACAGAGGGAAATATCTTATGAAGATATGCTGGGCAACGATACCATCAAGTTATGATTTTGTAATTTTTTTTCTTGAGCTTTGCAAGGCCATGGAAGTCTGTGTGTGCAAAAGAAAGTTTTGTTCCATTGCTCCTCCGAGAAGGTCATCCCAATCTCTCTCTCCCACTCTTTCTTGAACCATAGGAGCTCTGTTATTAGTCTGAGATGACAAAATATAATATATTTGGGAGATCATATGCATGGGTGCAAATTTTCCGATCAGCAACGAATCAAACTGAGAATGGTAAGACTTGAGCACCGAGAACGGATAAAAGGAAATCAATGAATGAACGGAACTGGAGGTATGAAAACTAAGGTATGGTTTGATCGAGGTAGAGAGCTTTAAGCTCATTTAGACTGGTTTCACATTAGCGTTCGGGGGCTCTGGGGAGGGCTGCGTACTTCCTCCGTTAAGCTCTGTCTACTGCCGCATACTTCTGCATGCATCCTGCGTACCTATCTTTAACATTGGGTACGCAGTAAATGCAGATGTCTGCGGATGCGTCGTTTTGACGCGCCCTAAAACACAAAATGCAACATGTTGCGTTCCAGTGTATTCGGAGGGTGCGTCAAAACGACACATCCGCATGTCCTGCATACCCAATGTTAAAGATAGTTACGCAGGACGCATGCAGAAGTAGGCTGAAGTAAGCGGAGCTTAACGGAGAAAGTACGCAGCCCTCCGCAGAGCCCCCGAACACTAATGTGAACTTGGCCTTAGCGATGGTATATTTATGAAATTTGCAAGGACCTGATGGAGTCTAGTTTTATAGTTGAAGACCAGGAATTTACTCACTTCAACTCCAGTGGGGAAGTTTGGATTGTCAATGATCAGTGTCATAGGTCCTGGAATCTTAGAAATCTTAAGTTTCTTTACCGATTGGTCCCAAACTCTGAGAAGATCAACTGTTAATGGGAGGAGTGGTCCCTTTGAAGAAAGAAAGTGCTAAGAAATCCAGGGTAGAGAAGTTAAGTCTAGGCACGATAGGAATGACTCTAGTGTGACCCAACGCTTCCGATTAGCACCATGAAACCAGTCCACCATCCGCCCAAGCACAGCTGCAGCATGACAGAGTTGAAAGTTCGGAAGGCCAGCCCCCAATTGAGATTTAGATCTAGCCAAAAATTTAATGGAAAGTGATCTTTTTGATCTACAAATGAAACTGTTATAGACTATATTTAGTTGCTTAAAAAAGGAACAGGGGAGTGCAATTGGTACCGCTTGAAATACATAAAGCAGTTTCGGAAGAATGTCCATCTTTAATAAGTTATTTCTACCGAACCAAGATAATCGTGTTTTGTCATAGGCCTTGAGCTCACCTTTGACACGACTGAGCAAGGGCTCGTGATACAGATGGAAGAGCTGGGACAAGTCTGAGGGCAATTGGACCCCAAGATATTTCATATAACCATTACACAAACGGAAAGGACCTCTTTAACAATTGTGCCTCTTCCTGTGGGATATTGATGTTCAAAA
>VIAB01029461.1:0-15175 GCA_009801035.1 Oophaga pumilio
TAGGGGTGCCCAAACTTTTTCATATAACTGTATGTGGTATTATTCGGTCACCACTTGGTGGTAATATGTGATTTGGTCAGGGTGCGGTAGTATTAGTCCCTTGTATATGATATTATTGGTCATTTTAAAAATTGAAAAATAAATAAAAATATTCCTAAAATTGTATTGGATATTTTAACAAATGTTTTAATAATTTACAGTAGGGTAGAGCTCGGCCAAAAGAGTCGGCCAAAAGAGTTTACCTTGTCTTGGTGGTGGATTAAAAAATCTTTTGGCCAAAACAAAAGCTGCTGGCTATGTATGTGATCTGGTGATGGGAACTCGTACAAGATAGTATATGGCACTCTTGAAATAAAGGATGAGGTGCCCAAGTAGGGTATCCAGCCTGTAAATTACAGTATCAAACAAACTTGGCGCTCACCTAAGCGACGCAGCTCGCAAAACCATGCACTAGCCTACTCGGCTTCCTCCTTCTCTACAGCATTCAGTTCTGATGAAGGTCCCTAGCAGGACTGAAAACATTTAACAACAATGAATGCAAAATAAAAGGAACTTTATTCTCACAAATTATTGCTATCTGAGTGCCAAGTTTGTTTGATACTATTGATGGGAATTGTTAATGTGTGATTGGTGAGTATGAGGTGCAGAAGTGGATTTTTTCCAAGAGAGAGTGGCGGGACTGTGGAATGTTTGAGGGGTGGAGGCGGGCCTAGGGTGTAGCCTGGGCAGAGTTTCAAGGGGGCCGTGAAAATTTTGCCAGTATGAGGCCTCAAAATTCCTATTGGCAGCCGAGTCGGTGGCTGTCCCGCAGTACGTTCTTCCCAGCTGCTGCTACATTTTCAGCCGTGCCATCCCTGCCCTGCACATGCATGTTGCGAACAAAATAAGGTGTGCACTCCGAAATGCCATCAGTGGTAAGGTCCACATAACCACTGATACGTGGACAAGTAAGCACAGCCAGGGTCGTTACATCTCCCTAACTGCCCGCTGGGTAAATGTACTAGAGGCTGATACAGAGGCAGAAGGCCTTCTAGCCCATCTCCTACCAACACCAAGGATTCTGGACGCTTCTCTGTCCATGTTGCCTCCTTCTCAAATACTGCTTCCTCTACTGCCTCCTCATCTGGTCAAAGTAAGACATGCACCATAGAGATAAGTGCACACTAAAACACCCAGATGCTCGTTAATTGAACCGAGCAATTTCTCATGTTCAGATGCTCATTTCGAGTAACGAATAGAAAGGGAGTAAATGGGAAAACCGAGCATTTTTCTGTCAGACCCTACAAGAACAAGATAGTTAGGAATGTTGAAATGGATGGAACAAATGCTGAATGGAAGGACAATAGCATGGAGAAGACCAGTGGAAGCATTTCTGACTCCCAGATCACTGCTGAAAACAATGGTGTCACACTTTTACACTACTTTAAGGATTGACACTAAAAGAATTAAAATCAAAAGGGGTTTACATGCAAAAACTGTTAAGAAACATTTTTTCCTGTATAATGACTTGCATCTATTGCAAAATTTAAAAAGGAATTAAAAAATAATAATAATTTAAGTAAACCAAAATTGAATTTTTTATTAAAAAGTTGGAAATTTCAGTGTTATTTATGAAGGGAGAAAGAAGTGCCAAAAATAAGGGACTCAGATGCATCCTGTATTAGACATAAAGGAGGGTCCCATACATATTCTGTTCGAATTGTCATGTAGTGGTACTCCTAGACTCATAAAGGTTATGCACAAAACCTACCAAAAATTATAAGTAGAGTCATCCATACACCCTTGAAGGCACCAACTTTAGTACTTCATTCAAATATTGTGAACAAAGTGTAATTGTGGTACTTTTACACTCATAAACGCTCTGCACCAAGTGCAACACCTGCCAATAATTACAAGCAGAGTCATCCATACACCCATGAAGGCACCAACTGGTGTGCCTCATAAAAAATTCAATAAATGTAATTGTGGTACTTGTACACTCAAAGGCTTTGCACAAAATGCAAAGACAGGAAAAAATTATAAGTAGGGTCATCCAGTCATCCATTGACCCAGGGCAACAACTGGCGGGCCTCATTGAAATTTTGAATATTAAAAACACTTTATATGCTGCTGTCATCTGGTGGTGTTTAAAAGTTGGGTATAAGCCAGGCTTTGTTCGTTGTTATCAAAGTGAGCAAATCAGTGCTTTCCGTTGACAGGTAAAAGCGTATGACCCCACTGTGGCCCTAAAAATCTGCTTAGACAAGACGCTAGCAGCAGGGCAGTCCAACACCTCCAAGGCATAGAGGGACAGCTCATTCCAGGTGTCCAGCTTTGAAACCCAATGGCTGAAGGTCTCAGAGGAATTAAGGAGTACCATGGGTCATGTTCGGAGGCCAAACTTTGAACTCTAGCTCGGCCAATCCCGATGAACCCGAATATACATAGATTCACTCATCGCTAAACCCAAGAAAATGGAAACAATTCGCATTTTTCATTATTATTGATGCTATGCCGAGTTCTGACTAATCAATGGGTCACTCTGGTGTGGATTCTAAAAAGGGTTGTCTGGCCTTTGGGGTACAAGCCATATAGAATGACTGTAGACTTGTGAATCCTCACAGCCCACAAACAGTGAGGGTTCCCAGTACCAACGATGGCTAGGGAAGACTCATGACAGCAAGTATGGAATTTGCATGCCGACTAGACGTGTGTAACCTCGCTCAATTCAAGTGTATTGAGCAAGGTCGGTCGTGTCTAGTCGGAATGTGGCCACAAGTATGCAAATCGCAAACTTCCGTTCATATGATTGCCCACTCCCGATACCGGCAAACCTTCACAGTGTGCAGTGCATGCACTGTGAGGATTCACAAGTCTGCAGTCACTCTATGTGACTTGTACCCCAAGCCGGACTTAATTACTATAACGGTAGGTACACATAATGTCTTGTATAGTTGAAGCAGAAGGCGTGTCAGTAAAAATTGCTGGAGGTTTGTTTCCTGAAGAGTTCTCTTTGTCATCTTTTTATTTGTTTTGCGCCAGTTTTGTGACCAGTTTCTTTTTTTAAAATTTCATATACAAAACAGTGGCAATTTGTAAATGGGAGCTGTGTGAAAAATGGTCCAGTCACACTTTTTAAGCAGGAGTCACACTGGCGACAAAAGCAGACACATGCAATTCGATAAAAAATCGCATTGCAATCGTCCCAATGTTAATCTATGGAGCAGCTCCCAGCAGCCGGTTTTTTGTTGGCCATTTTCCTAGGGCCGAGAAAATCACAGCATGCTGCAATTGTCACCGATTATTGGATCGGACTCACCAATGCAAGTGTATGGGTGCGATAAAAAATCGGATTCCAAACGGACCACAAGTGTGACTTGAGATAAAAACGCACCTGTGTCCTTTAGAAAAGCCGGCAATTCAGTGCGCTATACTGTAAAATCACACTGACATGTCATTGTGACACATATATATATATTTATAGTTTATACACTTCTACATAGCAGAATAGCCGCTAATTCAATTGCCGGCTTCTGTAAAATCATTACAGAACCCGACACGAAATGACACATAGTTTACCTGCAGTAAACCTTTTCATTTCATTTAGTTTGATATATGGTTTTGATTAACAATTATATGAGTGTATGTGTGCAAAATTTCATACTTGTAGGTGTTAATTTAATATGTAATTTCATTGTAAATTAATGCGGGAGCTCCCACGGTATTTTCTCTGCCAGACAGGGAAAGCCAGTGAGTGAGGACAGATATTAATAACCTTGAGAGTGATCATTGTTTTTGGGCCCCCCTGGCTACTAACATCTGCCCCCAGCCACCCCAGAATAGGCACATCTGTTATTAGATGCACCTTTTCTGACACTTAGCCTGTCTATTCCCATTGCCCTTAGCGGTGGCTGATGGGTTAATAATGGGTTAATGCCACCTTGCTATTGAAAGGTGACATTAATCCGGGTAAATAATGGAGAGTTGTCAATTAAACAACTATCCATTAATCCTATTGTAGTAAATGGATAAAAAAAACACACACATTAATTAAAAATGATTTTAATGAAATAAATACACATAGTTTTTGACCAAATTTTATTGTACTGGTAATCCTTCTGAATCCCTTGTTCTCCTGTAATAAAAATAAAATAGCAACAATATCCTTACCTCTCCGCCATTCAGTCAGGTCCCACACTGCAATCCATCACAAAGGGTTAACAGGTTTACAGCAGGGACCAGTGCTAATGCTGCCAGCCCTGCTGTAAACCCCCGCAGAATGAATAAGTTCATCTCTGCGCAGCCTCCCCGGCTCACAGGAGATGAACTGATTAGTGTGTGAAAGTTAATTGATTTTTTCCCACGCTTTTGAGTTCACTTCAAGTCAGCCGGGGACTCCGCACAGCATCAATGATGTCAGCTGGAATCCCCAGCTGACCTGAAGTGAACTCAATAGCGTGGGAAAAAAATTGATTAAGGTTTCCACACTAATCTGCTTGCAGTCCAAACAGGCGATTCTTCAAAGTGTTCTCTAGCGTTGTGCTTTCACCTCTCCTCCCAGAGTAATATATTTCTAGTCCATCTGCCAAGCAGTTATTGGGAGGAAGGGATGTAAGCACCTACCCTCAGAGGAGACTCTGAAGAAATGTGCAATTGGTCTGCTAGCAGAGATTTCACATGCTGCGCTCAAGAAGAAATAAATGTTTGAATATCTCTGCAATTGAGCAACGCAACGCAAAATGGAAAATAGCATGAGAATCAACAAAGCTCAGGGATTTTTATGAGGGCATTTAGCTCAATTTTTTTGAGCGAGCAACAGGTCCTTTTTAGAGATGAGTGAACGTGCTCTGTGATGCTCGGATATCACTCAAGTATCACGGTGCTCGGATTTACCTGTTACTCGGCGAGCATTGGGCGGTGCACTATGTAAAACTCAAATACCCACCCCACATTTTTGACAACTGTTACACAGCCAATAATCTCTCTCAGGAAAAACTAACAGGTCAAGCAAATTATTTTCCTCTCTTCCTAACAACTTTATCTTTCAAAAGGTAGGGGAGAAAACAAGGGGATCTGCTACCTTGGATCTAATCCTTATAAACAGGGAGGAAATGGTTGAGGACGTAAGAGTGGCTGGGGCCCTAGGAGATAGCAACCATGCTATTTTAGATATCTAGAAGAGGAAGACTTGTGAAGACTCAGACTTCAAGATTAGATTTCAGAAAGGCAGATTTTAAGGGACTCAGAAAGAGGATAGGAGGAATCCAATGGCTGGATGTCCTTAAGGATAAATATGTCCAGGAAGGGTGGGAAATTTTGAAAAATAAGATTCTCAAAGCACAATAGTTAACAATTCCGAAAAGAGGGAAGAATAAGAAGAATTTAAGGAAACCAGGATGGTTGAACAGAGAACTTAAACACATGCTAAAAAGGAAGAAAGAAATGTTTATCAAATGGAAAGAGCATATCTAAAGAAGATTATAATGCAGTCTGCAGAACCTGAAGCACGAATCAGATTATCTAAAGCTGACAATGAATTAAGGCTTGCAAAAGAAGTCAAAAGCAATAAAAAAGGATTTGGGGGATATGTCAAAAGTAAAAGGAAAGTCAGAGATATTACATTCTGTTATTATTCATCATTTTCCAGATTCAATACCTCAGATTCAATACCTCAGAGCCTGCTGTGACTTGTTGTACCACGGTGTCTCCATGTGCTTCAGTCAGACAAAAGAGTTCAGTTTGCCTTTAGCTGCAGAAAAGTTTGCACCCTTGTGTTAAGAGCTTCAAAGAGTCTATTCCTTGCTCTTTTTAATTAAAAGAAAACAATGATCCTGTGTAATTCCAAGGGTGGGGTCACATTTCAGGAGGGGAGAGACTTTTACTTCGTCCCTCACACTCCGGCCTTAGGTGGATTCATAACTCGCTAAGTGATCAAACCCAAAGACTGGTTGTAAATGGCTGCACATCTAGTTGGAAGAATGTCTCAAGAGGGATACCACAGGGCTCTGTACTGGGCCCTGTATTGTTCAACATCTTTATCAGTAATTTAGATGAATTAATTGAGGGTAAACTGATTAAATTTGCTGATGACACAAACTAGGAGGGATAGCTAATGCTAGAGAAGAGAGAGTTCAAAAAGATATAAATAAACTGGAGCAGTGGGCAGAAACTAACAGAATGGTTTTTAACAGGGAAAAATGTAAAATACTACATCTGGGCAATAAAAATGAAAAAGCATATGCAGAATGGGAGGAATAGGGCTAAGCAACAGCACATGTGAAAAAGACTTGGGTATACTAATAGATCACAGACTGAACATGAGTCAACAGAGTGATGCAGTAGCAAAAAAGGCAAATACAATTATGGGATGTATTAACAGAAGAATACAGTCTAGATCACATGAAGTCATTATTGCCCTCTATTCCTCATTGGTCAGACCTCATCTGGAATACTGTATCCAGTTTTGGGAACGACATTTTAAAAAATACATCAACAAACAGGAGCAAGTTCAGAGGAGAGCGACCAGAATGGTGATCGGTCTGCAAACCATGTCCTATGAGAAACAGTTACAGGATTTGGGAATGTTTAGCTTGCAAAAAAGAAGACTGAGAGGAGACTTAATAGCTGTCTACAAATATCTCAAGGGCTGTCACATTGTAGAAGGATCATCTTTATTCTCATTTGCTCAAGGAAAGATTAGAATCAATGGGATGAAACTGAATGGGAGAATACACAGATTAGATATTAGAAAAAACTTTTTGACAGTGAGTGTGATCAATGAGTGGAACAGGCTGCCACAAGAGGTGGTGAGTCCTGCATCAGTGGAAGTCTTCAAACAGAGGCTGGACAGACATCTGTCTGGGATGATTTAGTGAATCCTGCTTTGAGCAGAGGGTTGGACTAGATGACCCAGAAGGTCCCTTCCAACTCTACCATTCTATGATTCTATGACTAAGCATGTAGGGATTGCCTGCGCATCACTGTAATACCATAGTCATCTTGGTTGTGGCATTACTGTGATTGGCGGGTCGTGTGAGATCATAAGGGGATTTAAAAGAACAGGCACCACCCAGCTCGGCACACTGACGCCATTGTACACCACATTAGAGGGAGATAGTGCTTGTGTGTGCACAGTATAACGAATCAGAGGCCTGTAGTGTTGATAATGATGCTGAAGCTGAGCCGACATAATAACAGTCCTTCTAAGGACTTATTGTTTGCTTTCCTGTTTATATCATATACAGTACAATCTGCATTTAGCCTAGGGAAGGAGAGAGAGTCTCAGGATCAGGGAAAGTGGCTGAATACAATCAGTAGACAGGGATTAGGGCTGTGCAGTCCTTTGCCAAATATATAGCTTCATTTTTTGATGGAGGGAGGTGAAAGAATTGAGTATGTTTCGACCCATTAAGTATTACGTGCTTTGTGTCACTTTTTTGTATTATATAACACTCAAAAAATCATTTAAAAAAATTCTGGGTTAAATTTCTTGCTCATACACTATTCTGTGTTCTGTGGTAAAAATGTTTATATAACACTCAAAAAAAGTTTACAAATTTTGCAGGGTTAAATTTGTCACCCATACAGTATTACGTTGTCTGGGGTACGTTTCTGTGATCTATAAAACTTGAAAAAAAGGCGTTAAAACATGTTGCAGGCTTAAATTTCTCAGCCATATAGTTTCACGTGTTCTGTGGTACATTTCTATGATATTTAACATTCCAAAAAAGCGTTAAAAAATTAGCTGGATTACATTTCACATCCATATACTATACCGTGGTCTGGGCTAAATTTCTGTGATATTATGTAACACTACAAAAAAGCATTAGAAAAAATTGAATGGATTACAGTTCTCACCCATACACTATTCCATGGTCTGTGGTACATTTCTGTGATCTATCATATATAAAAAAAAAGCTTTAAAAAAATTGTGGAGCATCCGCCAGGGCCGTGGGGTGCCCAGGACCGGGCCCCTTCTTAAAAGGGTTGTATCACAGCAGCAGTGACCCGGTTCGTGGCCCTGGGCATCCAATAAAAGGGGATCATGAAAAGGGGAAATAAAGTTTGCAATAAAGTGTTCATGACGCTACCCGTGGTGTTCGGTCCTCTGGGACGATGATAGGGCAGCAGTGATGGTTAAGCTCTCCACGGGTAGAGCTGTGTCCCAGTTCAGTTAGGATATTAAAGGTGATGTCGGTGGTGAGTGTGGTGCAGGGCAAGTGACACAGGAATGATTCAGAGGACACAGCAGGGTGCAGTTTCCAACGTTTCACTCACAGCTCTTGTGTACACAGATGCCCGTTTGGTGCCGTGTCCTCCAGGTGAGGGGTCCAGCAAACTCCCAGGAAGACCAGGATACACCTTTCCAGGACTCCCTTCAGTATGTTCCTCTCCTGGCCATCTCACTGCGCTGGCTTTCTGCCCTTCCTGCCCAGCATCATCACAAACAGTGTCCCAAGCCAGCAGCCGTGGACCTTGTCGGGCGACGTCCTCTGCATCCCCCTTGCTCCTATATGGCTGCCTTTTCAGCGATTAATTGTGGATGTTGCCGGGGCAACTATAGCTACTCCTGCCTCCAGCTTGCTAGCTGAGTCTTGTAGTCCTCCACTAGTCTCGGGGGCCGGTTCACCTACTGCGACCTGGTCCCTCCACCACTGGATTTTGGCCCCATGGGTGACTTCAGCACTCTCCGTGTCCCTAGGACCCCTTCTGTCCTCCAGGGAGCTTCCTTCAGTCTCCCCTCACAATTCTCTCTCTGCAGCCTCTCTGCTGCACTCCTTCTCCTTTGGTCTCCTCAGACCAACTGCCCTGTTCTTCCAGCTCTCTAAGCTCCTCCCAATTCTTCTTACCTACTCCACCCACACCCCAACACCCTTTCCTACCCAGCCTGAGAAGAGGCCCTCCTCCCTAAGGGTACGCCCAGGTGCACTGACTAAACTAGTGTGTGTTGGGTGCAAGTGTTAGAGTCCTGGGTAGTGTTCCCTCCTTACCTGAGAGTGGGATACCACACCTTTGGATGAGGTGCAGTACCTCTGTGGCGACTGGACACTCAGGGGCGCCAAAATTTAAGGTTTAAATTTCTCCACCATACAGAATTAACTGTTTTGTGGTACATTTCTGTGGCATATAACACTCCAAAAAAAGCCTCAAAACATTTTTCTGGATTGAATCTGATTGTCATCCATACACTTTTGCATACTTTCTGTTACATTACCACGGTATTAAACTCCCAAAAACCGCTTTGATTACTGCAGGTGAACAATTTTTTTCTTTTTTTAATAATAAACTTGGTCTCAAGATACCTAGCAATTACAAAATGCATAAGGCATGCAGTAAGGGATGGGGAAGTGGAAGTGCTGATGAAGGTGCATGCAGATGCTGAGAACGTGAGGCAAGTCAATTATGCCTGTTGCTGGAGCACAAGAAACACGCCCATCCACAACATAAAAGTTCCTGTCCGACTTTGAAGGGAGGCACGGTACACCACTTCTAAATTCAGAGCAGTGCTAACAGGTTGTCGCTTGGATAGCAGATAATGCTTCCACAAGTTGGGCGGACGCGCAGGACTCTGGAGCCTCTGTATACATTGGTATCTATTTAAGGTAAAACATTGTTACCATCCTCCTTGAAATGTTGCTTCGTGTTCATCATAAACCTTGATACCTAACCAACAGGTGATGATAACTACATGGTTAATTATAGTCATGCACTACACATTTGATCAGTATATACAGTGTATACAGTGAAGGAAATAATTATTTGATCCCTTGCTGATTTTGTGTGCTGATAGATATTTTAATATCATGCTGCTTTTTACTGGGCGCAATCTTTATTCCAGCAAGCTTGGCAGCACTACCCGGTCTTGCACACGGTTCACTTTCACCAGCCTACAGTCTGGATCACTTAATCCTCAGCCTGATCCTCCTTCCTCCTTCCACTGCGAGGAGCTCTTTTCAACATTTCTTGATTGTGGCTTCTCAACCTGCATGCTCCAAGAGCGTGCAGGTTGGACAAAACTTAGAGCAGCCACAGCCACAAGAAGCTGACAGTGGGGAAAGGCAAATTTTGGCTAAGGAGGAAGATGATGATGAGACACAGTTGCCGCTAAGTCTTGTTGTTGTTGAGTCACAAAGTCAGGATGACCAGGGTGTGGTGGTGGAAGACAGGGTGGTAGATGACAAAGTACAAAACACTGATGCAGATGCCTCCTGCCCTGCACCTATCCTTGCACATTCTGATTTCCCATCATCAGGCAAATCCAAATCCTTGTCCTAGCATATCATTCAGCTGTCCCTATCTCAGGCCTAGGAACAAAAGAGAAAGTTTGCAGCAAACCACCCACAGGCCCAAAGGCTAAACAAACACATTTCCAGACTGTCATGGAAATGCTGCTGTTTCATCTTGTTGACACTGTGGACTTCCACCGACTCATTGTGGCAGCCATCCCCTGGAACTTGGTCTCCAGCCTCCACTTTTTCTCCCAGTGTGGCATCCTCAACTTGTGTCAGTACGTGTCCATGAAAATCACCCATGCCCTAACCCAGTGGTCCCCAACCTTTTTTGCATCAGGGACCACCTTCAAGCAAGACTATTTTTCCATGGCCCGGCAGCGCGGGGTGGAAGAGGGGCGGGGCTTTGGTCACATGGGGGCTGGGATATGGAGTGTGTTGGAGTTTAGTTTAGTCAAGTGCATACTTATAATTTATTTTATAACATAATGTGAATGTGACTCAACTCACCATAGGTTTAGAATGAGTGGGAGCACCGGGCTTGTTCCCCTGTGTCAGTGGGATCACTGGGCTTGTTTTCCTGCAACAAGACGGTTCCATCTAGGGGTGATGGGAGACAGCGACACGCGATGTGTGTTCCTTATGTCCAGTCTACTCCGTAATCTCGTTTTTGCTGCTGTCATTGCAGAAAATCCAGTTTCACACAGATAGGATGTTGAAAATGGAAGCAGAGTTTTCAGTGCTTTTGTTGGGATCTCAGAATATTTTGCCTTGACTTTAATCCAGAACGTTGGGAGATTTGACATCGCAAACATACTTTTAAGGTACATTTCCATGTACCGTAATGTGTGCCAGGTCCGCCCAAAGCCCCACCCCCTTTTGAATGCGCTGTTCCATTTTGTATGCATGGCTGGGCTCCCCCTTCCTACCCCATCCTCCTCTGTCATACTTACTCTCACACCGTCGCTGAGCTTTGCTGCATCTCTATCCTGGCGCTTCAGCTTCTTCCTGTGTGGAGCCGTCACGTGGTACCGTTCATTAAGGTCATAAATATGCCTCCACGCCTATGGGAGTGGTTGTATACATATTCATGACCTTAATGAGTGGTACTACGTGACTGTTCAGCACAGGATGAAGCTGCCGCGCCTGGGCAGGATGCAGGGATGGTAGGTGAGCATTACGGTCTTCTGGAAGCCGGCGACTGCAGCTGTTTCTACAGTGTTACAGCCGCCGACTCCCCATGTGTCCAGCATTCTGAGCCGTGGTTCCGCGGACCAGCAACAAAACTCCAATGGCCCGGTTACGGTCCGCGGACCAGTGGTTGGGGACCCCTGCCCTAACCAACGCGGTTACTTGGATTGTCCACTTAATAACCCATATGTGGACAACCGCTTGTGGCCAGGGGCACTACATTTCTCTGGGGGCACCCTGGGTAATCACTGTGGATGCCAGGGCTGAGTCCCACCCTGGCATGGCACATGTTCTACTGACGCCAAAGATTGCTGCTCCTTCTTCTATCAGGGTTTCCGCCACCTCCTACATCAGTTCCTGCAGCCAATCCTTCTCCTCCTCATCCTCCATCTCCAATGTGCTATTTCAGAACACATTATCCACATCAACTGGAAGCTCTGGGGCACTGCCTCAGCAAAGTGGCAACAGGGTCTTCTGAAGGTAATTTGTCTAGGAGACAAACTGCAAACAGCGGCAGAGTTACTTAAAGGAATAACATACCAGACAGATCTGTGTTTTTTACTGCTGAATCTCCAAACAGGCATGGTTGTGATCATGGGCATAACCTGATGGCAGATGTGAAGCTTGGCAAGCTCACACACATACCATATTTGGTACATGTGCTGAACTTGATAGTTTAGCGGTTTCTGTTGTGAACACTTTTAATCTGACTTCTGAGTTTGGGCTCCCTCTGGTGGTTGCTGCTGGTAATGAAGCTGCTCTGACTGACAGAAGTCTCTCACCTGACGGGGATGATTGGCAATCAGGTATTACTGACTGGGGAAATATAAGTGAGCAGCCTTCCCATAATGCTTGCCGGTGATTTGTTTTTTCCTAGCATTTTGGAAGTCAACTTGCTCCCTGCTGTGTCTTGCATCTTTCAGATAAGTTATTTCGCTGTTTAAATCTGTGGCTTTTGTTTACATTTTGCTTTTCTCAGTTTTCTGCCTTGCTGGAGTTGGTTCTGGACTCTGTGTTCATTTGCCACATCCTGCTTTAGTCTTTTCTGTGGTTTTAGTTCCCTGTTATTTCAGTATGTGTTGTTTTTGCTTCCAGTAAAACCAGAGTTCTGATTTAGCTGGGGCGAGGTCATGCGGCCTCAGGATTTTTGCATATCAGACGTGTTGGAGTTTTTCTTAAGGTTTTTGCTGGATTGCAGACAGTATCCTTTCCTGTCCAGTTCTGTCTAGACAGCCTGGGCCGCTGCGTTTGCTTACGCTATTTTCTGCCTGTGGTTTGTACTTCATCTGCCTCACCGTCAATGTTTGGTGGCTATCTATTCCTTTGGGGCTCTACTCTGGGGAAATTAGCTTTCCCCTTTCTCTCTTTAGGCTTAGTTAACTCTTTGGCTGTGTCGAGGCGTCTAGGTCATTGTAGGTACGTCCCACCGCTAATTCTAGTTGTGTTGTCAGTTTAGGGGTCTGCAATCTGCTAAGTTACCAACCTCTCTGGTGTCTGGTGGCCTAGTCTATTTTGCCTTTTGTCCTCCTCGGTTACCAAATCATAACAGGTTTCTGAAAACCTAGCCAGATTTGACAGAGATTCTTGTCAAAGGTACGCACTGTCAGTGTCCATTCCACAAGTCGCCTACAGCTGCCACTGATTCGGCACTGCTGTAACAGCATATGCAATTGCCAACTCACCAACTGGCGTGCGACGTGCACTCCACAATGCACATACTGGCAAGGCTTTGTAACCAGGAGAGGTCAGTTGTCGAATACCAGCTCCAACACGCCAGGCGGTATTCTGGTCAGCCTCCACACTTAACAACTGAAGAGTGTGCATGCATGTCTGATATTTGTGCGGTTCTCCAAGACTTTGAGGATTCCACAGAGATGGTGAGCAGCGAAGACGACATAATCAGCACAACAAACCCGCTTCTGTGCCTACTTAACAAGTCGCTGCTGACAATAAAACAATAAACTTTTCATGCGAACTAGGTGGAGACGTACGAAGACATGAGACAGGGAGATACTGCCCAGCCTCATCTTATCTGCTCAGAGAAGATTGGGTAATAATGAAGAGGTGGAGGCTGAAGAAGAGGAGGAGGAACAGCAGCTGGCTGAGTGCAAAAGAGGCTAGTACCCACACAAGCATCACCCCATCTCTCCTACGTGGATGGGCTGAGAAGGAAAATGAGGAGGAATGAGAAGGAATAAATGGAGGAAGAGGGGGAGATAGAGTAGTCATCATGGTGGAGACAAGGAAGTGTTTGCAGTAGAGACCTTGGCACATATGGCCTTTCCTGTGACCCTCTCCTTACATTCATCTTGGCCAAAAAAGAGTACTGGTTGTTCACCCTGCTAGACCCATGCTACAATGAGAACTTTGCATTTCTTTTTCCTGAGGCGGAGAGGTCTTATAAAATGGTGCTATACCAAAAGGCCATCATAGAAAAATTTTTAAAAAAAATTCCCATCAGACAACGCTAGCAGCAGGAGGCAAGCTACCTTGCCCAACCAAGGGGGAGAGGTGAGGGAGAGACACACCAGGTACAGCAGAGGCAAGGGAACACTGTCTAACCCTGGACAATTTCATGACACCCTCAAGACCGGGTATTTTTGACAAGAAGGGAAACGTTTTTAAAGATAGTCAAACAATATCTGGCCGACAAAACCAGTGTACTCCTTAATTCCTCTGAGAAGTTCAGCTATTGCGTTTGAAAGCTGGACCCCTGACATGAGCTGTCCCTCTATGCCTTGAAGGTGTTGTGCTGCCCTGCCACTACCATCTTGTCTGAGCGGATTTTTAGTTCTACAGTGGGTCATACGCTTTTGCCTGTCAACAGAAAGTGTAATGAAAAAAGCCTGGCTTAGACCCAACTTTTACAGACTACCAGACGATAGCAGCACATAAAGTGTTTTTAAATGAGGCCCAAAAGTTGTTACTTTCTAGGGTCTATGGATGACTCTATTTATAATTTTTTCCTTTGTGCAAAGCCTTTATGAGTGTAGGAGTGCCACAACAACACTTTGTTCACAATATTTGAATAAGATAATACATTTGGTGCCTTCCAGGATGTATGGATGACCTTGCGTATGTTTGTCAAAATTTGCACTTAGTGCATAGCCCTTATGAGGCCCTCCTCTTTGTCAAATACAGGGTGTATCTGAGTCCTTCTGAGTCCCTAATTTTTGGCAGTTCTTGCTTCCTTCAAAAATTAAACTTAAATTTCTTACTTTTTATTAAAAAAAGCAATTTTGGTTTATTCAAATTATATCATTTTTAAATCCTTTCTAAATTTTGCCTGACATATACGGTAAGTCATTACCCAGGAAAAATTGTTTTTTTTCTTAACATTTTTTTTCCTGTAAAATGCAATTTCTCATTGATTTGGAATGTTTTATTGTCACTCCTTAAAGTGGAGAAAAAGTGAGTCACCATTATTCCCAACAGCATTCTGGGAGTCAGAGATACTTCCAAGGGTCTTCCCCATGCTGTTCTCCTTCCATTCAGCACTTTTCCCATGCATTTCAACATATTCACTGCCCCCAGGCCCCTTTGCAGGGTCTGCTGAAAAAAACCTTAGATTTCAAATTGACTTCCATTATACTTTGTTACTCAAAACAAGCATTAGGAATTGCTCGGTTCGAGCAACGAGCACTTCAGCATTTTAGTGCTCGCTCGTCTCTAGTCCTTTAATAAAAATGTCCTGCTATTTTGTGTATACAGTTCCTCTGCAGATCTATGTGTACACATGTGTGTAGCCCAGCTGCGCTTGGTGCCACATGTTCCCT
>VIAB01029463.1:8150-29478 GCA_009801035.1 Oophaga pumilio
AAAACTCTATATTGCTCAAATTCCATGAAGTTACACCAGTTATTTAACTTAAGAAGCAAAAACAAGAATCTCAATCACCAAACCCAGACACAGAAAAGGAAAACAGTGAAGTGTGGATAAGCTTTGAAGCCCCCAAAGAAGACACAGAAGTACCACGTCAACCTACAGTCACCAGATCAGAATGGCCAAACAAAGGTATCCCATCTAGACACCTTTCTTATATCATCAGAAAACTTCCTGAACCAGAGCCACAGTCATGGCAAGAGATGCAAAAACTGCCTGTCCACGAGAAGTGGAAGTGGATAAATGCTGCTAATGAAGAGATGGAGTCCCTTCACCAACTCCAGACATGGGAGCTTACTGAGCTACCACAATAGAAAAGAAATTGCAAAGCTAGGTGAAATTCTCAACCAGCACTTTTAGACTAAGGATTTGAAATGTGATATATTATTTGGAAATCCTAATCCATAGAGAGGAAGATAGGAGTTTTCTTTTCAACCAAAGTTCTAAAATTTCCACAATACTAAACCAGTTTGGAATGTCAGGAGCCAAAGGTGCGTCAACACCAATGGATCCATCCTACTTAAAGTTGGAAGGAGAAGAAGATCTGCTACCCAGAAATGAGAGTTACAGACAAGCAGTGGGGGCGCTTCTGTAGATAGCAACCACAACTCCTCCGGATATCACAGCCACAGTCGGAATTCTCTGCCGACGTGTAAGCAAGCCACACCAAAGAGACTGGAATGCAATTAAAAGAATTCTTCAATATCTTAAAGAAACTCAAAGGCAAAATCTTAAGATATCTGCATCAGGAGATCTCACTCTCAGAGGTTATGTGGATGCAGATTGGGCTGGAGATTCAAGTAATTGGAAATCAACAAGTGGTTACTTGTTCAGGTTAGAAGAAAATTCAATTTCTTGTTCCAGCAGAAAACAAGTGTCAGTCACATTATCTTCTACAGAATTAGAATATATGTCTGCTGCTTATGCAAGTCAAGAAGTAATTTGGTTGAAACAAGTTTTGGAAGACTTCGGAAAGCCACTAGCTCAACCAACAGTTATCTATGAGGATAACCAATGATGCCAGCAGTGAGAAGATTAGTGCAAGGACTAAGCACATTGATGTTAAACATCACCACTTATGTGACTTAGTGGAACGTGGTGTACTCGAGTTTGTTTATTGAGAGTCTGACAAGATGATAGCTGTTGGTATGACAAAGCCATTATTAAGAGCCAAGTTTGTGGACTTCAGAACCACAATGGGACTAACAGGATAAGTAGTTGTTGAGCGGAGGTGTTGAAATATGTTTAGTGCAATAACTCCATTCCTGTCAATAATTGCTTAGTTGCTAGATTTGTATGCTGTTTATAAGGTTAGCACAAAAAAAACTCCCAGAGACTCACACAGGAAGAGCATGTGACTGTATTTCCTGTTTTCCTGTGTCTGTGTATGAGAGAGGCAGCCTGCTGTAGATGCTGCACAGATAGAGACACACAAATGATTTATTCCTGATCTATTAAGCTTATCATATATTGATCCTGTTTGTTCCTGAATAAACAAGTTCTGTTGTCACACGCTTGGAGAGTATCATGAGAAATTGGCTGCCAACAAAAGCAGAGGGTGTCACTCTGGTGGATCATGGATTCGCTGCATCATGGGCTGGGAAGAGTCTAGAGGGGTGTAACTAAGTGAACACCTGCATTTTCACTAAAGCCCTTCATGGTGGGGTTAGACTTGAGCCACAGGTGGGCACCAGGTGCCACTCCATGACAGATCTTGGTACCGCAGCGGTTGACCCCAAGGGTCAGGATAGTAGACACAGACTCAGAGTCCAAAGTAGGACTGATGGAACAGATTTTGGAGCTGGTTCTGATGGTACTGACACTAGAGCTGGTACAGACAATGTGGGTCTCAAATAAAGGTCTGGATTCAGGAAGTGCCAGAGCGGTCTCTGGTTCTGACACCGTAGGTGTGGTTTCAGGTTCTGGTACCGCATGTGCATTATTGGTTTCAGGTACCGCAGGAGAGGTTTTAGGTTCAGGTACTGCAGGAGAGGTTTCAGGTTCCGGTGTGGAATCAGTATCAGTTACTGATTCAGACAAGGCTGGTACTGGTAGATGTAAACTGGATAGGTACCAAGACCTAACAACAGACTAGCAGATTGAAGACTGACTAAGACCATTGCTGCTCAGGCATCTCCGAACAGGTGGAGGTGCTTTAAGTACTAAGTGCCTTCCAGCAATTGACTGAGCACACATTGGGAGCATACAGGCTGTTTCTATAGAAGACAGGGTGCGCTCGCTCGCCCTAAGTGCACTGCCTGGTGACCTCCGTGACGTGTGTGTAAATGGGTAAGTAACTGGCCTAGTGATAGAAAGCAGAGGATGTTTATACATGGTATATTCTCTAACTGGGTCGCTGTGACCAGTGTGGTACCACAGGGTTCGGTGTTGGGATGTATTCTCTTCAACATATTTATTAACGATCTGGTAGAAGGTTTACACAGTAAAATATCGATATTTGCAGATGATACAAAACTATGTAAAGCAGTCAATACAATAAAAGATAGTATTCTGCTACAGATGGAGCTGCATAAGTTGGAAACTTGGGCCGAAAGGTGGCAGATGTGGATTAGCAATGATAAATGTAAGGTTATACACATGGGAAGAAGGTAAATCTGACATGGAGAAGGACTTGGTGATCCTAGTTAATGATAAACTTACTTGGAGCTGCCAGTGCCAGGCAGCGGCTGCCAAGGCAAACCGGATCATGGGGTGCATTAAAAGAGGTCTGGATACACATGATGAGAGCATTATACGGCCTCTGTACAAATCCCTGGTTAGACCGCACATGGGGTACTTTGTACAGTTTTGGGCACCCGTGCTCAGGAAGGATAAAATAGAACTAGAGTGAGTACAAAGGAGAGCAACAAAATTAATAAAGGGGATGGGGGAACTACAATACCCAGAGAGATTAACAAAATTAGGATTATTTAGTCTAGAAAAAAGACGACTGAGGTGCAATCTAATAACTATGCATAAGTATTTAAAGGGACAATACAAATATCTCTCCGAGGATCTGTTTATACCAAGGAAAGTAACAATCACAAAGGGGCATTCTCTGAGTCTGGAGGATAGAAGGTTTTTCCACCAACATAGAAGAGGATTCCTTACTGTTAGGGCATTGACAATCTGGAATTCCTTGCCTGAGGAGGGGATGCTGGCAAACTCAGTCGAGGGGTTCAAGAGAGGCCTGGTTGTCTTCCTGGAGCATAGCAATAGTATGTCTTACAGTTATTAGGTTCTTCAGAAGGATGTAGATCTGGGGATTTATTCTGACGGAATATAGGCTGAACTGGATGGACAAATGTCTTTTTCGGCCTTGCTAACTATGTTATGTTACTATGTCAAAATGGCTAGTGAATATTAGAAAAAATATATGAGACGCTTTGCACAAAATTTGACCAAATAATGTATGCCCATCAACCAACGTCAAGGTGGTCTCATACTGATGTGTCCCTGACCAGTGTGAACATCTCCACCTCTCCAGGTTGATGTATAAATGTCTGGGTGAATGTGGACACCTCTCAGCAAAGCCTACACTTATGGGTTGGCAGGAACTATTTATACCGTAGTAATAGTTTGCTAATTCAGGAAAGAGGACTCTTTTTAGTATCTGCAGGCTCAAGGGACAGAGTTCAATAGTACCCTCGATATACCGTATTGTGGCACACCAAGCATTTAAATTTATAGAAGAAAGAGGACCTCAAGGTAAAGATTGAAATAAGTCCCCAAGTATGGTGACAGATTTGTCTATCCAAGACTGAAGGGTCTAGTATTTATTGCCCCTTTGGATTACCGTTTGGCCAATTTTTACTTTCTTGTTCTGTAATAAAGCTGTTTTCTTGATATTTTCTAATCTAGCCAACCTAGTTAAAGCACTCTTTCATAACGTACTCCATAGCTGCAGTATTGTCTGATTTCATGATATGCATTGTCTTAGGCCTCCTTCCGACGTCTGTGTTTATACAAGTACATAAAAAACCTGTACTGGTGCCATCAGCGTTTTCTGTATTTACCATCAGTATTTTTCTGATATCTCCTATACTTTACAATGTTAAACACGGACAAAACTGATGCCTTCATTGCGTTGTTCGTTTTTCATGGACCCATAGATTTGTGTTGGCTCTTGTAATCAGTGCTGCTGCGAAAAAAAAGGATATGTCTCTGTGTGTTTTGATTGGACATATGGTCTGTGTAAAAACATAAGTAGAGTATAAATTAATAAAATATATAAATTGTGAGTTTGTAAAATAAATTACTTTGTAGACAATACACTTATTGTTTTCTATATGTTTTGCAACACATTTTCTAAGAACCATATGGAAACAGTCGACTAAATATCACTTTGTCTTTAGTGTCATGAACATATCTATAACACAACTTCTACTATGAGCTTGGAACCAGTTTATGCAAATAACACCTTTAATGAGTAAGTAAATGCGTAGGACACTTGGGAAACCAAAGTTAGGGTTCAACAAACCCATTGAAGGGGTCTTATTATGTCTTCAGAATGAGTTAGCTAGTAAATAGTCTGTTTTTTTCAAGCAGAAAACAGACATTGCATCTGTTCATGTTGCAAACATGGATTCTGGCTCATCCTACGCAAACCCACAACAAAACCCTTATTAATAAATATCTGACAGATGTTTGCTAGAATAAATTAACAGTAGTTTAATGGAGAGAAAATCACATTTTGTACTTTAATTCTTCTTTATAAGTTAAGTACACTTACAACAAAAGCAGAGCAGGAAATTACCCCAAAAACAGCATGTTACAGGGGAAGAAACAATTGCAAAAGCCTTCTAAATTCTTGAGCACACTAGAGCAAGAATATATCTTATGTTAGTGTTCATAAGTCAGAGGGTGGTAATATACCAGGACACACACATCCAAAGATCACTCATATTTTACAGCTATTTTAATTCTACCAAAGTTAGTGCGTTATCATAAAGCAAAAAAAGATATATAAGAGTACAATATGGAAAAGATCAGTTGCAACATAAAAAATAGTTATGGAACCTAGTCAAGTATAAAGCAACTGAGATGTCAGAGCGGAAGAGCAGAAAACATACTTTTTGTGATATTCTCTAGGTGTCTTATTGAATAAAATATTAAACTTTTGAACCTCAAAATGTGCGAAAGAAGAGTTTGCATGGTTTCTTTTGTCCACTGTGATAAAAGAGGGGAAGGTCATTTACTTGCAGACCTAGGGGACATCAGATAAAAAATGTTATATCACAATAAATTGTGTCTGCCAACACATTCAACTCTGTTATATGAATAAACTCATTCTATAATTAACACAGTGTCATCATGACAAAATATAGGAATGTTTAATACATGCATGCTATAAGAACATCCTAGAGGACAGAGTTTTCAAGACTGTTCCATTCCAAAATGTAGTTTAATCATGTTACATATACTATTATTTAATTATTCTATAATTATACAGTTATTTCTTTAATTTAATTTCTTTTGAAGATTATACACTGGTGTCTTTATATAGTTTTGAACACAGAATGAAAATCATTGTTATTATTCAAAAATGTTGCATAAAATGTAAAAAAGACGTCATAGAAGAGTAAAATGCTAATGACTGGGTAAAGAAGTGCCCCTCCTTAATATACATAATGTGTAGATAGAACAATTTAGTAAGCAGCTGAATATAGTCACCTACTGGATAGTAAGTGCAGTACAGAAGCTAGAGGCATTTGGAGTCAAAAATGATTTTATAGAAACACAAAAAAACACAAAACAAATTAAAAAAAATACTATTTGTAACAGATGCATGTTCCTGGCTGATAAAGATGGCTTAAAATGACTAAGATGATGGGCATTTCCTCAAAATCTAAAAATTAAATAATTCTATCCTACTAGAAATTACTAATTACATGCTGTTAGACGCTGGGATTCTCCCTCTGCACGGGATGGATCCCAAGCCTTGTCTTCTCAAGCGGTCTCCCATTCAGTTTCAAGTGCAGTATATGCTGCATAGCAAAAACGTCGGTCTCAGAGTCTTGCTCAGACTCGGGCTGTGTGTGTTGTTAACGCTGCCTCTCCAGGTCCAGCCATGGTAACATACAATAGACAGCAGCGAGCAGATATTCCACAGATATTACTGAGGCTAAGTCAAGGATTTGCTCTACTGAGCATCCTCGTGAGGTGGCGACCTCTCATTGGTGGTCAGTCGTCACTTGCTCCTGTCCTGTGCCGGCTCCGGATTGGCCCGTGAGCAAGGTCCTGTCTGACTGGACTTAGGCGCAGTCTATAAAAGGATCTTTGGGGCGCCTGTCAGTGTGCTAAGATCACTTGTATCGCTATGTGTGTGTTGGTGGGACAGTTACCACCCAGTATGCATGTTTGCTGCTGTTGGCACTGCTAGTGTGGTTCTCATCAGGCAGTGTATTGTGGGAACTCCCGCTTGAGCCTAGCCCCTGCACCGGGCGACAGCGTCGCATGTGCAAGTTTCACAGACCGTGTTACAGGGCAGGCTCAATCACCAGCATAGTGGGGGGGTGAGTTATAGGGACCCCAACTAGAGTCAATACTACTGTGCACCTGTGACGTCTTACAGGGCACAACTTAGAGTGCTTTCAGTTTGCTTTTGCTCTGTGAAGTAACAGAGTCAGGTACTTTGCAATCTGTTTACACCGAGTGACATTTAACTTGGCGTGTTTACGGTCCTTGCTCGCAGCTTTGCTCCACCATTGTCTACTAGCTGCAGTTTTTCCATCACCGCACGGTAGACCTTCGGATTGCAATCGCACCTTTTCATAATTTATATTTGGTGCAATCCACAAATCCTAACACTTGCTAATACTATACATTACTAGATATTAAATGTTAGTGTTAATAGTTTATTTCTATCAGTTAAGAAGTGCAGAGTGAATGATTAAAAGAGAAATCTTGTTCAAATCAAAACTGAACACGACCACTCTTTGCATTCAAAGCAGCCTCAATATTTCAAGATACACTTTCACACGGTTTTTGAAGGAACTCAACAGAAAGGTTGTTCCAAACATCTTGAAGATCTAACCACAGATTTCTTACAGATGTAGACTTGTGTATATCCTTCTGTCTCCTAATTTAATAACAGACAGGCTCGATGGTGTTGTCAGGAACACCGCACTATACTTGCTCACTGAGCCAGTGCGTGTGTCCTGAGTAAACCAACTGTGCCCAAAGATACCTGTGGAGCAGAGCAGCAGCAGGGAAGACGTGTGCTTCAGACAACCAGGACCTGCATCATGTGACTGCCAAGGGGCGGAGCTGGCCACAGGTCTCTCAGAGGAAGCAGTAGCAGATAGAGAATGCTTCAGGCCAGAGGACCTGAAGCACGTGACTACTGGTGGGCGTGGCCTAAGCTTCGGAGAGCTATGAGGTGAAGGAAAACTCCTAGAAGGGTAACTACGGGACACAGTTACCAAGGGGCATATACAGAACGGATAATCAGGACATAGCAAAGGGGTCATACACATAGAGGGCGACAAAGTACAAGAGGAGCAGGCAGAGCATAATCAGAGAATAGCCAAGGGGTCAGACACAGAGAGAGCGGCGAAGTACAAGAGGAGCAGGCAGAGCACAGTCAGAACGTAGCCAAGGGTCATACACGTAGAGGGCAGCAGAGTACAAAAGGGACAGGCAAAACTCGAACCAGGGACACAGCCAAATCGGAACCAGACAGACAAAACGTAGCACAGGCACAAAGCACTGGCACAAGCACAACAGAGTCAAACACACTCGGCCAAGAGTCAGAGTATAAGCGACAGAGGATGGTCCCACAATGAGGCTGTAAAAATCCTCCCAGAAACCCAGAGTGAGGCCATCCCGCTTGGTATAATGTCCAATGTAGCAAGCGAATCTGTTATTTGTTCTTAAATGCCAAAGTAAAGCGGTGCAGAATCTCATGCATTTTAGTGACCCAGCCCATTGCTCTGAACAGCTCAATTACATATAAGAAAAATGTGGATTTCTTGAGAATAAGATATTAGATCACAGATATCAAAGAGATAATTTTATTCAACTTCCTATAACTTGGATGCCCATATAGATGGTTTAAGGGCAGTTGATTTTACTGACAGATTCCCTTTAAATGTGTCCAGTGATTATATATCTGATTGATCTAGGTAATGAGTTCCACAGAGTTGAGGCTGTGTAATTATAGATTCTGCATTCAAATATTGTAAGCTTGATCTTGATCCTATTTATGGTCAACACATATTGAAAACATTTGCATAATCTTGATGTATTTTTATAGAACACAATTTTCCAATTTTTCCTTTCAAAGGCCCTTTCGGCATCAAATGCATGTTTTTTAATTATTCCTATTCAATATTTCTTTACATACAAACTAATTCTATTTAAGAGCAACATGTCACACTGCACATGCAGTTTGATCTATTACAGCAGTTGATATAAGAGAGAAGCTGAGAACATAGATATATAGCTTTGTGGGCAATTGTTTATGAGTCTAGAAGTCCAGTGGGCTGCCTAAAAATTAACCAGCTGTGATTGTGTGAAAAATTCTTTAACATTTTTACATATTTTCATATTTTAAAGTTTTTATTATGAACTGCATTACATTTTCTTGTCAGTTTTTGGAACATCATGTATCTGACAGGCTTCCACTGTAAATGTTGATACACATTCGGATTATTCTTTAGTTATATGTTTGTAAATTTGAAACCCTCTATAGGTAAATGATTATGGACTGCATTGCATTCTTTTTGATATATGTCACTTTACGGACCTGAGACTGCTCAGCTTTTATATTTATCATTTGTCATGTGAACAATCATGTATAAGTGTTCCTGCAGACTGTGCTATACATACATTTTTGTTTTTGCAGGACTTTATGAGTACAAAACACAGCAGTGCAACATCATTGTGTGCATTTCCGTTTCTGAACAAATGAGTAGCTTTATAAAAAGCTAGCTAATTGGACATCATGCAGTAATGTTGATGTCTTGTGCCACCACACAAGTAGGAGCAGTGACTGATGCCATAAACTGAGGAGGTACATGATCTTTAGTCAAAATGTGTAGCTTACCACATTAATTGCTAAAATCCACCACCGTTGGACTGAGCAAACACAGTCATCGACCTTAGTTAATAGAGTAACAACTTTGTTTATGGTGAAGTAGAGGGATTAAAAAATTGGAGTAGTGGATCAAGCTTCAGAGGTGGTTATGACAAGATCTTAGACAAGTTTTGGAGAGGTGTCATCTATTTCACTAAGCTCTGATCTGTCTTGCCTTGAGGTCTGGTGAGTGAGTCACAGAGTGGACAGTGAGCTGACAAATGAAAGATAGTAGTTTGGGACTTATAAAGTTACATCGATACGCAAAAGGGTAATAATGTTTTAAACGTTTGACTATCAAGCTCTATATTTCACCATCCACTACTGCTTCTAACATTAAACTACAATCATTTTATAGACAATCATCTTGGCTATTTCATACATAAATTTGACTTGCAACTATTTAGCATATGATTAGTTATGCAGATTCTTGTCATGTCACTGTCTTTTGGCCAAGAAAATTGACAAACTGCATATGAATGCCAAGGTAGTTGGAAGAATACGCAATGAAGTGAATCCATCCATTCAAAAGCCAAAAGGTGAACGTCCAGGTAAAATATTGGAATTAACAAGTCAGCTCATCACAAGGTCTATCAATTCTGGCGCGACAAACATGGAAGTGGAGGTGGTTCGTATGATTCATTTTAGTGAAATCAGTGAAATTAGTGAAATCATAGATGTCCATGCAGCACTGTGCGACGCATGTTACATAAGTCTTGAATGATGCTCTTAAAAGGTGAAGAAGCCTCAACTTCAATATCATTTCAAGAAACGTTGACTCGAGTTTGCCAAAAAGTATGAAAGGTGGTTTGGCGCGAAGAGATGAAATTCAATAGACTAGGCTCTGGTGGGTGAAAATTGGTCTGGAAAAAACAAGAGAAAAGGGGCTAACAGATCGAGAAATTGAAGGAACTGTCAAGTTTTGTGGAGGAAGCCTGAAGATTTGGGCTTGTTTTACAGCCAAAGGCACTGAATACTTAGCCAGAATCAATAGTGGTCTCAATTAGCTATATGTGAGGATACTACAAGATCGATAACTTTGTACACTCGAGTACTATGTGTAGAAAAAGGATGATATAGTGTTAGAGTAGCACAATAACCCAAAGCATATGTCAAGATTGTCAAAGAAATGATTCAATAACAATCAAGTAGAGGTGCTGGATTGCACCAACACTCCCCAGACCTCAACCCCATTAAACGCTTGTGGGTAGCATTGAAGAAAAAACTGCATATGTACCCAACTGAGTCAACCAGAATGCACCAACATTGGGACCATGAAGAAGAGAAATGAGATCAGATTTCAGTCTAGACATTTTGAATTTGATCAAGAGCATGTCCAGAAGGATTCAGACAGTGTTGAAAGCCAAAGGTGGATTTACAAAATACTGACAAAATAATAAAAATCTGCATAGCTAATTATATGCTAAATAGTTGCAATTCAAATTTATGTATGAGATAGCCAAAATGATTGTCTATAAAATAATGGATGTCTCACGTTCGAAGCAGTAGTGGATGGTGAAATATGGAGATGAAACTCAAAACTTTTAAACAATGTACCCTTTTGCTTGTCAGTGAATGTCATGTAGAAGATGGGTCTGTGAGATTTCCATGTGAATTGCCACCTAACTAGTTATGGCTAGTAATTGTTGCTATAATGATAAGTGTTATGTTTTGGTAGCTGAGGAGAGTAAGCAAAAACGGCAATACACCAGAGAGACTGGAACCTATTGGATTGCAGTAACCTGAACTAACCACACAACTAGAGGTAGCCGTGGAGCGTTCCTACGTTGATCCTAGATGCCTCGTCACAGCCTGAGAGATAACTACACCTAAAGGCAGAAAGATGAAAGTTATCTGCCCCGGAGCAGATCCCCAAAGAAAATAGGAAGCCCCCAAACATGTAATGGCGGTTAGACAAGAAGAAGCACGGACACAGACAGAAAATAGAATGAGCAAACGCTGGGGCCCAATCTGTCTAGACAGAAAAGTACAGGAAAGGATACTCACTGCAATCCCAAAAAAAACCTAAAAAATACCAACTCTACTGATTGCAAGAACACCTGATATCACACGACCTCTACCACATAAATCAGTTCTCTGGTGTAACAAAACTAAGCCGCAGCCACTGAAAAAACAGGAAAAAGCAAATGAACAAACAACAGTGGCTCCAGATAAACTGAGAGGAGCACAAGCCCCCAGGAGGGGACCTAGCTGACCTCCACAGAAGTGCAAGGAACAATGCAAAAAGCAAGCACAAAAATTAAAGCAGAAAATATCTTATCTGATAGCAGAAGATGCAGGCAAGACTCAGCAAGCTTTCAAATGAACCAGGAACCACAATTGAGACAAGAACAATTGATCACCGGCAACCATCTTGGGAGGGAACCTCCCTTATATCAGACCAGTCCGTGATCCCAGATTGCCATTCCTCGCTGAAAGGTTCAGTACTGTCAGTAACCACCAGAGGGAGCCTCTGCTCAGAAACCATTTTTAGCACATTCACAACAGATCAGCCCAGTAGGGAATAAGTGTAGAGAGGAGTGGTAAACTTCAAAATGGGAAACTATATTTGGGACATTAATTTGTTGAGAGAATACATTATACTATGGTAGAGTCTATAATTGAGGGCTGGTTACGCTGTAGGCTTAAAGTGTGGCCCAGAGACGCAGTCCCAGGTTGTTATTGACCATATATAAACAGGGTGTGAGGTAACTAACGACAGAGGTTCTAAATTGAAGGCTGTGAGTGTGAGTGCATGTATGTGTGGTCTGCAGTTTTGATCCTGAGGGAAAAAAAACATAAAGATCACTTTTAAAAAATATGTCAATCAAAACAAATCCATGGATCATAAACTTGTGCCCATTTATCTAGTACTAAAAACATGTAAAATAATTAAATTCAAGAAAGGAATTAATGCACTTAATTAAATTATTAAATAACTAAGTGGAAGTGAACTTTAAAGGGGATTTCCACTACACTGATAGTATTGTAGCCACTAAGAGCTGTGCTAGTGGATGGATGCAAACAGTGCGCTGAATCGGAACACCACTTCTCCATCAGATTGTTTAGTGGCATGGCCACTCTTGGGGTACTGTAGATCAGCTTCTGTTAAAATAAATGGTGGTGCTTAGCAGTTTTCAAAGGCGACCACTAAACAGTGTGAACAAATAGTGGTGTTCCATTCCATCACGCTATTTACATCCAACTGCTGCTTAAACTGCTTATGACATGATAGGTAGGGAAGCCAGATGTTGACTTCTCTCCAATTCAATATTAATGAACTATTGATGAGCTATAGCTCATTAATATTAATTTAGTGGAAAAACCCTTTAAATTTAACACCACAAATATATGCTGATAGCATTTCGGTCACAGATGGAAGGAAGCTTGACTTTAGGATGAGGTTAGAAAAGGGTGCACATAGTCAAGACTAAATTATATTGTAGTTGCACTGGATCAATAAAAAGAGTAGCAAAGTTAAATTGTAATCTCTAAAGACCCCGTCACACACAGTGATCTCGCTAGTGAGATCGCTGCTGAGTCACTAGTTTTGTGACGCAACAGCGATCTCCCCAGCGATATCGCTGTGTGTGACATTCAGCGACGATCAGCCCCCCTGCAGGGTATCGCTGAATGTCCTGGACATTTTTTGGATCGTTGGTCTACTGCTGGCCAGCACGCATCGCTGCGTGTGGCAGACAGGAGACCAGCGATCAGCTGGTAACCAAGGTACACATCGGGCTTCCAGGCGCCGCCCGGCGCCTGGAAACCCGATGTGTACATTGGATACCAGCGCGCTGCTGCAGGGGAGCTGGTAACCAAGGTACACATCGGGTTTCCAGGTGCCACGCAGCGCCTGGAAACCCGCTGTGTACCTTGGTTACCAGCTCCCTGCACCAGCGGGCTGGTATCCAACGTACACTGCTGGTAACTAAGCGACGTTACCCGCAGTGTCGCTGTCCTGATCACTGCCTGAGCTGCCTGTTTGGCAGCTCACCAGCGATCATGTAGCGACACACCAGCGATCCTGACAAATGCATATCGTTGTCGGGATCGCTGGTGTGTCGCTATGTGTGACGGGGCCCTAAGAATTAGTTTTGTCTGAACAGCTGTGCTCTGTTTTCTTTACTATGTACTGTACATTTAGTATAGTACAATCATTAAATATCAGCAACTTTCTTTAACCTGTATGTTGTCGGTTTACTCTGTAATATTTGAACATAGGATTTAGATTTTCCATATGTAAATCATCGCTTGTTAAAGAATGCTGCCAAAGTGAACAGTTTATGATGAGGAAGCCAGAGAGAGAATGTTTTGCTAGATGGCTGTCAGTTTTACAAGACTACTAAAAGTTCCAAAAATAGGAAAGAACTGTATAGGAGCAAAGTCAATGAGCACAATTCACAACAGAAAACAAAAAAAAATCCCAGGACAGAGCAAAATCTGACATGCACTTTGCAGGTGGTGTCATCTGATAGGCCTATCTTTATCTTCCAAATACTGTATGTCAAGAAGAAGAAAAAGAATGTCTCAGAGTGACATGAACAGAAAAAGAGAAAATTCCATAATATATAGAATATGAAGATCACAATAGAAGAAAGAAATATTGAACAATATGTCTATGCCACCTTTATTATTTCAATCAAATTAAAGTGGTCCTTTTATATAACACTTTATTAATGATTAATAATGAAAAGTAATATAAAGTTGTATATTATAGTGACTCAGTGGTTAGCACTTTTGATTGTAGTACTGGTATTAACCCCTTCACCCCAAAGCCTGTTTTCACCTACTTGACCAGACCAATTTTTTCAATTCTGACTGCTGTCACTTTAAGAATTCATAAATCTACAACGCTTCAGTGGATCCCACGCATTCCGAGAATGTTTTTTTCATGACTTATTGTACTTCATAATAGTGGTAAAATTTATTTGATATGACTTATGTTTATTTGTGAAAAAAATCAATTTTCAAAAGTTTATTTTTTATGCCCTTAAATCAGAGAGTCATGTCATACAAAATAGCTAATAAATAACATTTCCCACATGTCTGCTTTGCATCAGCACTATTTTTGAAACATATTTTTTTAATTGTTAGGAAGTTAGAAGTGTTAATAGGTATCGCCCCTGACGAAGCTAGTTTACTAGCGACACGCGTTAGCTCCCTCTGCCCACTGCTCCCTCGTTATTTATAGTCTCCTTAACAGCGGCACTTATTTGTTTTTGGTGGTATCTGACATCTGCCTTCAACACAAGCAGCACATGCAGGTAGTATTAGCTTAGGCTAAGCAGACACTGAATCTCTATTTTTATTGCTTTATTGAAATAGTTGAGTAGTTTCCTGCGCTGGTTGTACCCTTTGGTATTTCAGTGGTTATATTCTGTGTTGTATTCTGCAGGGACTTATATCTGATTTTTAGTTGCATGAGTCAGACACCCATCATTGGTACATAGTCTGCCATTAACATGATCTGTGCGCCGTGTCATGTTTCATCATTTATTAATATGGGGACATGTTCATTGATGGGAGGGTGGTCAGTGGCCTTATTACAGGCCTGTTTTTATGGTTTTTATATTTATGGTTTTAAATGAAATTTTTGCCTTGGAGTGTTTTGTATTTTCAATAAAATTCATTGTTTTTCAATATAAGAGTGATCTCTAGAATTTGTATGCTTCTTTTTTTGTGTGTGGCATTTGGTTTAAGCATACACTTGGAGATCCTGCTTACATCAGGTGGTGCCCTCTATTTAAGCTACATTTGGTGTGAGTAGTGTTAATAGTTGACTAGCGATTTCACATTTTTAAAATAAAATTTGCAAAACCATTTTTTTAGGGACCACCTCACATTTGAAGTGACTTTGAGGGGCCAATATGACAGAAAATACCCAAAAGTGACACCATTCTAAAACTGCTCACCTAAAGGTGCTCAAAACCACATTCAAGAATTATATTAACCTTTCAGGTACTACACAGAAATTAATGGAATTTGGAAGGAAAAAATAAACATTTAATTTCTTTCACAAAAATGTTCCTTTAGTCCTATATTTTTTTTACTATCACAAAGGTAACAGAAGAAAATGGACCATATAATTTGTTGTGCAATTTCTCCCGAGCATGCCGATACCCCACATGTGGAGGAAAACCACTGTTTGGGTGCATACCACTGTGGAAACCCCTCAAATGGTTACCATTTTGGAAACTAGACCCCTCAAGGAACATACTGCATCTAGGTGTGCATTTAGCACCTTGAGTCCCCAGGTGCTTCACGGAAGTTTATAATATTGAGCCATGAAAGTATAATAAATCACATTTTTCTCAAAAAAAGTTTTTTAGCTCCAAATTTTCATAAGGGTAACAAGAGAAATTGCACCATAAAATTTGTTGAGCAATTTCTCCTGAACATGCTGATACCCCAATTGTGGGGGAATCCCACTGTTTACGCATATAGCAGGGCTTGGAAGGAAAGAGCGCCATTTGACTTTTTAATGTAAAATTTGCAGGAATAATTAGCAGACGCCATGTCTCGTTTGGAGAGCACCTGATATGCCTAAACAGTGGAAACCATTATTTTGGAGTGACTGTCATGAAACACTGCAGGATAGATTTATCCTAATTAAATTTCCATAACATGACCAGTACGTTGTAATGCCCAGTTTGGTATGCCCAGCTCATGATTCTGGAGACATGCACCTGTAAATTAGGCGGGCTCTCATCACTACAGAAATGCCACACATGTAGGTGCTAAATGTCGATAAGGCACACAGAACTTGATGAATTTTTTGGGGGGCGAGGAGGCATTTTGCTTTTCCAGAGTCTTTGTGCTACTAGTAACGTGGAAGTCCCCAACATTTCCGTTAAGAGATAATGGATCTGAGTGGAGACTTGCTTTTTGGGGCATTGAGTTGAAGCTTTTATTGGGAACATTTAACATAACATTTGGGATTACATTTAATTTGTCCTCTACACTAAGCATTTACTTTGAAGTTTCCATCTAAATCTCCGAGTGACATGAGGCAGAAGAAACCCCCAAGGGATCCATTCACTATAATAAGGCAGCAGAGTTAATTTAGACTCTGTCTGGCCTCTGTTCAGCATTGGCCTTCTTTTCAAAAGTGCACAAAACTGTGGTCGAGTGCGCTCTTATACTCGCCTAAAAAGACAGACACCGCTGTATCACAGGCCAGATGGGTCTCCATCAGCCTCATTATAGGAAATCTTCCTCCGGGGGTTCTGTCTGAATCACGTATTTTCGAGATTTCCATGGAAAACCTGGTGTAAGTGTTCAGCTCAGAGTGCCGGATAAATGTGCGCCGAGCCTTACTGCGATCTTTGTGAGACAGACTGAAAAAATCAATAGAAGGTGAAGAATTGGTTTCATTTATTTTTTTAGCCATTCCTAATGCGGTACAAGTGATTAGATGATTTTATTCTTCTGGTCGTTGCGATTACAGCAATGCCAGATTTATATTGGGTTTTTATATTTGGCAGCTGTCAGACGCTAAGACTCTTTTTATTGCAAAAACTAGTTTTTGTATCCCCATATTTAGACAGCTAAAATTTTATCATATTTCAGCCGACAGTCATTTGAGGGCTTGTTTTTTGTGGGACGAGTTGATGTTTTTATTGGTACCATTTTTGGGCACATGACTTTCTATTCCAATTTTTGGGAAGTAGAATGAACAAAAAACAGCAATTCAGGAATTGTTCTTTAGATGTTTTTTCATACCATTCCATGTGTGGTAAAATTGCTAAGGCAGAGTTATTCTTCGGGTCAGTACGATTACAGCGATATCATATTTATATAGTATTTTTATGTTTTGCCACTTTTACACAATAAAAACTATTTATAGTATATTTCTATATTATTTTTCCATTGATTGTACCATTTTTATTTACATTCTATTTAATCTTGTTTTATTGCACTTTTTGTTTGGCGGTATGATGGTAATGCATTGTTATTTTGCCTAATTTTTTATTTCCTTTTTTATAGTGTTTACTGAAGGGGTTATAGAGCAGGCCTTTCTGGACACAGCAAAACCAAACGTGTACTTTTTTGGTTTATGTTTTTTGCATAAATACCTATTTATTAGATAACATTCTTTTCTTTTTTTGTTCTTTATTTGGGGATTTTTTTTTACATTTTTACTCTTTTACATGGTCCCATGATGGGACATCAATGCATTGTAACAGATTGCTGATCTGGTACTCTGCAAAGTAGAGCATTGGATCAGCGTCTGACAGGCAGTGAACGAGGCATATCAGCTGCTGCTCTTAGAAAGCGGTCACAGGCCAACTTCTCTGATGGACCATCTTGCAGCCTGGGGTCACCATGGAGACCATCAGCACAAGACAATCGCATCGCCTTGTGCTGATGGAACAGAGAGTGGGCTCCCTGTGTGATCTCCTCCCCTTACTAACATTAAATTATTGGAGAATAACTTCTCTGCAAATCAAATTTTCCAGAAAAGTGGATTCTCTCAGGCTTATATGATTGTTTACTGATGCCACATTTATGCAATTCATTGACATCAGACAAGTGGAATAAATACGTTGTTAATTTTTCCCCATACAACTCCAAATCTCATGCCTCCCTTTAAACAGCGCATATTAAAACTCTTGGCACATTGGAATTTATTGAGCTTTCTTTAAATGGTCCCTTCTCATCAACAACACCATTTCAGCTGTATGGCTTCCAATCTGGGTATATCACTGCACTTGACCTCTTTTCTCTTGTCAGGGAAGACATATCTGAAAACCAGTTGAGGTGGAGGTCATCAGAGGATAGTTTGAAGTAAAGCTAAGGGCCCATTCACATGAGTAGATAATTGTGCAAGCAATTTGAAATAGAACATATAATCTGTAAATGTCGGACAAGTATTTATATTTGATGAGAATTGTGTGATAAAATATGTACGATTATTGAATTGCCACATTGAACATTGTTCACTGGGTCCATACGATAGTGTAGGTATGGAAAAGACCAGCAACCCAATGGCTTGATACTATCAAGATAGTGGCGGAGAAGACCTGGTAGACCTATTTAGACTTGCACAAGATCGATCTTCTTTCTGATTGGTCATCCATAAAGTTGACATGGCTTGAAATCTAGCCGAAGGATGTTAAAAAACAAAAGTAAGGAAAAGCATAGAAAAAAAGTTAGGAATTTTGAACAATCAGCAAATTAAAAACAATATTATTTTTACACAATGTCAACCATGATAAACAAGCATTTTGTGAAATATTCTCAAGTCATTCAACCTATTTACAGTACTCTTGTTGTGAACGATTAGTTGTAAGCATTCAAATTTTATTATCTCCTCACGTAAATGAACCTTACGTGTAGGCTGTGGAATGGGTTTATACTGCAGATAAAATTAGGTTTGGAAGACAAATTAGAGATACTAAACAAAGTGTGAGGAAGTAATTGCAGAAATATAAAAAAGAATGATAAGGGCAGTGCAATAATTGGATGTGATGTTCTTGAATAGGGACTTTTGAAGTATTGTAACTATTTCAACAATTTTGTAAGAACTGAAACAAATGGCATTTTAAGCAGAAATGGAAGAATAAAGGCAGAGTTTAGATAAGTGCCAGTCTGTTTATCTGTAGTCCATATAGATTAACATTTAGGTAAAACATGGGGAGACTAGTGCTTTAGTTTTTGATAGCTGAAAAAATACAAGTGCTGAAAATAGAGGCAACGTGAAAATATAAGATTGTGGATATAAGGATTAAATAGTCGAGGCAAATATTAACTCTATGCAGTGATCTTGAGGAGATTGGTCCAATTGGGGGTGTACAAAAAGTTATTACATGATAATTCCTGATTATTACATGTTCAAATCAAAAGTAGTAATTTCCAGATGGAGAGATTTTTATAATTTACGGTATATTGAATATGAATGACTTTTCTTGGAGAAACATAAGTTTTTTTACAATGATTATTATTTTTTTATATTCTAAGACTGCTGTGAAATGTAATCACAGATGAGATCTAATATTGTGTCATTTCATTTTGAAAACATTAGAGTTTTCTTACAGTGATTCCGCTTTTCATACCTAGGTTGAATATCTTGGCCTTCTAGCTACTCATATAAATACAAGAATTGTGCCTTTGTAGAGCTACAAAGATAGCAGTTAAGAAGAAAGCATAAAATGAAAGCAGCTCTGCTTTTGTTATCACACCACTACACTGTTAAATGTCCCAAGTTATCTTGTTTTAAGTAAAACAAGTCTTTAGAAACAGAGGTGACCCCAGAAGTGATAAGTGAGGAGGTTCACCTGAAAGTCTGTTATCAGCTATTTGTGCCTGGTTCTGCTTCAGATTTCTCATTTCGATGTGACGGCAAGTTGAAAATTGGATAGATACTGAGTTAAATTCAAACAAGACTTCTCTGTTCTGTTTTCAAGGACAACCCGTATGCTTTAGCAGGAGAGGTCGTATGAAAACACATGCAGCTAATATATTTGAGTGCATGTGTATGAGTGTGCTTGTTGGACTTTTACTTGACCATTTTAATAAGTTACATGATGTTTTAAACCATATAAATACAAAACTATGTTAATGTGACTACTGCAATCAATAACAACTACGGTAATTGCAAAGTAATAAACGTAGAGAAAAAAGTATGTATTCAGCTTTGAGCATCAGCTTATAAACTACATGAAAAGTGGATTAACTTTGTAAACATTTTACATAATTTTAGTGAGCAGATCTTAAGTATCATATTAAGTATATTCAGATTAACCAAAACTCTCTTGTAAACAATTTATCATCTCGATATGTCAGCAGGCATGGAAAAAGACATGGGCATAGCAGGTATAGACCTGACTATTTCACACCTGCTGGGGATAGGCAAATAGAAAACATTCACAGCCTAAAGGGGATAGAAACGCCCCATATGTACAAAGTACTAGGAAGTAAAGCAAAACCAAAAACATCGGCAAGTATACAGGTTAGTATAAGTTAAATGTGCACATTCACATTACTACAGTGTTTTTAATCTAGGATTTGTAAGTTAATAGTCACAGTGTGAATGTACACCTATATATTGCACTTATATCAACAGGTGTGCCGGCTCATATTTTGGGTTTTGCTTTAGTTTATTGTACCATGGATATATGAAGCAGTTCCACTTGCCCCTTTTGGGCTGTGAACCTTGTCTATTTTGATTTCCACAGTAAGGTGTGAAACAGTCAGTTCTAGGTCCTTCTCCGTTCCTGTCTATTTTGAGGCCTGCTTACACAAAGCTGAGATAAAAGAGATAGGGACCATCCTGGCAGAGCACACCTTGTCAGGGTGAGATGGCTTTTATTCTCTTTTGATCAAAATAGTGTCAGCTAAGTACCATTTAATATTTACATGCATTTTTGTGCTTTGGAGGCTATGCGAATTTGGCAGTATGTAGTTCTGTAAGGTAAAAGCAGACATGTATTGAAAGACTGAAAATTAGGCAAACCATTTTTTTCTGCGCATATCCTTAGATCTGTTGCTGCCATCTAAAAATAAGAGGTAATAATTCACATTTTTTTTATAGTCGTTAACAGATCTAGAGTCTTTAACAGCTTGAATATCATAATGTGACGGAGCCTCATGAAATTCATGGCAAAACAGCAATATGAGCAAGAGAGTCAAGTCTGTATAATAAAATAATCTCCATGCCTCATAATGTTCCTTCACAAGAGGATGTCAATCCCTATCTCCCTGCTAGTTTTTACTTTTACTCAATTTCGTAAGTAGATTAGATTCACGTATGAACCATAAAATGGGACCCAAGGATCTGTTTTAAAAGAGTTAAGGTAATGTAAGCATTATACAAAGTATATTAAAATGTATATTAATATGTTACTGGGACATTTGCTGTGTGGCAGTGGTTTGAGAAGTCCACCAAGGGACTGCATAAAATTAGAAATTATCGAATAATTTAACATTCAAATTCACTGGCATCCTCAAATTTTCCCAAAAGTTTCAATTAGTAGCAAATAAATTTGCCAACCCAATTCTAAAAAGCAGCTAATTGCCAGGAAAATTGGTTTATAACATTTTGAGGTCTCCCATGAGTGTTTTGACATATTTTAAGCACACTTTCTATAACACACAAGCCTTGAATTTGGGAGTTTGTTTTACTTGCAAAAATAGCATTGAAGGTTTAATACTGCCCTCCTTGTTTCACTGTGTGAAAAATTA
>VIAB01029465.1:0-14814 GCA_009801035.1 Oophaga pumilio
GGGAACATGTGTACCAAGCGCAGCTGGGCCACACACATACACACACGCAGTCATGCACACACACAGTAACACAAATACACACACACATTTATGCACGCACATGCAGTAACGCACATACACACACGCAGTCACACATGCAGTAAAGCAAATACGCACACGCAGTCCCACACACACGCAGTCACCAACCGCCCCAGTGGACCTGAATCACAGCATCGGCCATCTATTGCCGAATACCACGGGTGGTGTCACGAACTTAATCCACTATAAACTTTCCCCCTCATATTTATTGCACACTCAGGGCCACGGACCGGGTCACTGCTGCCGTGACCTTCCCCCCAAAGAACTGTCTGACTCGGACTGAGTACCCCATGGCCCTGGGGGCGTCGCATTCTTGGAGTCACGAACAGGATGTACCGACCCAATAAATCGGGTCCCATGCGCCTATCATGGACCTGGTTTGGTGCAAAAATCCATACCCGCCCACTGCAAAGACTTTGCTGAAAATGTACTTGTCCTTCGGGCAGGGGTATCCACCTAATGTTGCGACTGGTGGGAAAGAGAGAAAGAAAGGGAGAAGAGCTGGAAAAGCACAGCACGGTGTGCGATGAGAAGTGCTGAAGGAGAGGCGGAGAGGAACCTAGTGGGCACCATGGCGAGCGGAGATCGAAGAATTCAGGATGGAAACCCCAACCAGCTGCCTGTGGTGGACCCGGAGTTTCTCGGAGTCGAAGTGGAGGAGTTAAGCCGTCAACTTCAGAAGATGCAAATGGCGGAGATAGCCAAATGGAAGGAGGCCCTTCTGGAGAAGATGTCTGAGCGGTGGGCGGTCAGGCGCCCAGGTTGGAGGCAGAATAGCAGGAGCGTAAGGCCTTGTGGAAAGCGATGGAGGATCGCAATATGAAAACCAAAGCCCAGGCCCGCAAGGCTAGACCCGCCGACCGGGGCCCACAGAGGAAAGGCACTGTGGTCTCCTTCAATTTAAAAAGAGGCTGGGGGTTTATCAAGGAACCCAGGATGGCCTCAGAACTATTTGTGACTTGCCGGGACGTGGAGTCACATCTGTTGGAGGGGCACCCTGATTGTGACCTGTACCCGGTAGATCTCGTGACTGACACCCGGCATGCGGGTGAAAGGGGATGGTATGCCCTCAATATAAAGCCGTGCACGTGGAGAAGTGTTGCTCCCATGCCGGTAAGGCGACGAAAATCAGTAGCTTCAAACCCGGAAGCTGCATCCATCAATGAATCAGCAAAACTTGCTGGGGCGACTCAGGCAACACAAACACCGGCTGCAGGACTCGCTCCATTTGCATCACCCGCAGTGATGCAGGAAGAAGAACTTCCCCGAGCAGGAGGTTGCAGGCACCAGGAACTGCCCTGGAAGAAGAAGTAGACTTAAGCGAGTTTGTTAAGTTTAAAGACAATGCGGTCATGGACGGTGAGTGACCAGAATTTTCTTGTAAATAGTTATCACTTAATGTGCTCCTTGTTGGTTTTACAGCAAACCTTTAGAGTGCGAGTGGGACACTCTACATTTTTCAGTAGACCAAAGAATGAAAACCGTCTGATGGGGCCGAAGATTGGTCCAACGAGTTAACTGGTTAAGCCCTGTAGCCATATCCAGGGCCTACATTGGGGGTTTGATACGGGTCCCCCATATTGCACTGAGGATGGTGAGAAAGACACCCCGGTTCGGGATCTCATTGAAACCTGTGGAACCTGATGTTGAGAACATTTTTATTTAAAATAATGCTATGTTTTATATTTCCAGTATTTACATGCAACGTTCAAGAAAAAGTACCTCCCATAAAGGGAAGGAGTTACCTATTTAACATTTAACTGTTTTACATTGTTGAAATGCATTTCAGAAAAATATTTGCTTGTTTTGACACTTGTTTTACTCTGTTCCAGCCCGGGGACGTGCTGAGTGTAACGGGGGGGGGGCGGAATGTGGCGCCCCTGAGGGTCCAGCCACCACAGAGGTGTGATTCTCCGCTCTCGGGTAAGGAGGGGCACTACCCGGTGCTCGGATATGTGCACCCAACACCTCACACCACCCCAAGGGGGGGGTGGAGCCTCAGTTCAGGCAGAAAGGGATTGTGACAGTTGAAAGGAGAGTAGTGAGAGAAGTTGAGAGGAGCAGTGGTGTAGGAAGGAGCTCCTGAGAGTAAGAAGGGGTCCTAGGGGCCAGGGACGTGAGGAATCCACCAGTGGCGCCCGAATCCAGGCCGACCATAGTCGGACGGAGGGGCCAAGTCACAGTGGGGGGACCGACCCCAGACTAGTGGAGAAACTATAGGACTCAGCTAGCAAACCAGAGGCTGTTGTGACTGTATGTGCAACAGCCAAATCCACACACATTCGCCGAAAAGGTAGCCACATAGGATCAAGTAGACCAGGAGAACGTTGCCCGATAGGATCTGAGGCTGCTGGCTTGGGACACTGTGTGTGAGGCTCAGGGCAGGAAAGGCGTTAGCCAGCGCAGGGAGAGACGACTGGAGAAGGTATACAAGAAGAGGGTCCCGGTAAGGTGTACCCCAAACTACCATAGAGCTGGCTGGACCACGGACCCGGAGGACACAGTACCCGGCATGTGTTTGTAACCTAAAGACTGTGAGTAAAGTGTGAAGACTGCACCCTGCTGTGTAATCGGATTAATTTTACTGCGTCACCTACCCTGCCCTACAACTGTTACCATCATCAAATTTAACCTCATAACTGCCCTGGGGCCTAGCTCTACCCATGGAGAACTGTAACATCTGCTGCATCATCAACCACCCCAGTGGACCTGAATCACAGCATCGGCTATCTATTGCCAAATACCACGGGTGGCATCACGAACTTAATCCACTATAAACTTTTCCCCCTCATTTTTATTAGACGCCCAGGGCCACGGACCGGGTTACTGCTGCTGTGACCGTCCCCCCAAAGAACTGTCTGACTCAGACCGAGTACCCCACAGCCCTGGGGCCGTCACACAGTCACACAAAAAGACAGACGCACAGTCATACACACGCAGTCTCATGATTGCAGCAAAACACACACATACACGCAGTCGCACAGTCACACACATGTAGTCATGCATACAAATGCAGTCATACACACACATACAGTTACACGCACACACACGCAGTTATGCACATGCAGTCACACACAGACAAGCAGTCATGCACGAACAGTCACACTCATGCAGTTATGCACACACATGCAGGCACACACACAGTCACGCATACACAGTCATGCACACATACATGCAGTCACACACAAGCACACACGAAATCACGCACATAGCCCAATCATGTGCACACATGCAGACATGCACACATAGGGATTACAAAAATGCAAAAACACAAAAACAAATATACAAAGACACATACACATATTTGCACAAAAATACATGTAAACAGACATATAAACATACACAGACATAGGCCGGGGTGCCACTAGAGAATTACAACGGATGCTAATGACCCTTGGCTCCTGGTCTGTTGCGACTGTGAGCCGAGTGTCCGTGCTCTGTGCTCCGAGCCTCTCATATGAGAGAATTGCAGCACAACTGTGGAGGAGATGGAGAAACGGTCCGTGTAAGAAACCTGACATGTATGCACCACCATTAAATACAATGGGTGTGCTTGTGTTCATATTTCTGGTTCTTAAAAAACAGGCCTGTGAAGGAGACTTACGGTAAGTTGCTTTGTTTAATTCCCCTGTATGCCACGTCCCCTGCCCCCTTGCTAAAGACTTTGAAAAAATAGCGCAAAATAAAAGGTCCATATCACTGGAACCATATGATGGATCTTAAAAAATAAAAAGTTGAATACCCAGAGGAGCATCGGGAACAAAATTAAAACAAAAACTGGACATTTTTAATCTAGTGAATTGTCCCCATTTAGTAACGGAAATATCTGAGCGGTGCCTAAGGGGTGAGAAAGCTGTCAAGAGACCTCTTGTTCTACGATGTTTAAATCATTAGGCGGTAACAGTGAAGGTTTTGCTCTTTAATCTAAGACACAATGCCTTGCTGGGAATGAACTTTTCTCAGTATTAGCCCCTAGCTAGTAATGTACTTAAACGTGCACATATAAAAATCCTATTAAAATCAACATTTTTTTTGCATTATTCATCATTGATGCTTTTACCAAATGTGCCCTAAAGGGAACAGATGACTAAGACTAGGCTTCTTCATTAATGCATCTTTATCTTATACAGATATGTCCTTTCCTTAACCTTCCTGTTGGCTCAATCTATCCTGCGAGAGATTAAAAAAAGGATTTTATGATACTTTGCTGTGAGATGTATATGTTTGCATGTTTGGCCAACCAGTGGTTTTGATGAGCTTCTCCGCTTGTTAGGCCGGGGTCACACTTGCGAGTCTTTCTGCATGTGTTTCTATGCAGCCGCACATTTAGGTCCCGAGTGCCGGCAGCAGTGCAGGGTATTGATGCCAAAGACTCGCGCGAGTTTCTCGCATTGCACTCGCAAGTGTGATCCCGGCCTTAAGGAGAAACTGGAGTCCTTAAATGGGCATTCTCAAATTTGGAAGTTATCGCCTATTTATTGGTTAGGGGATAACTTCCTTGATTGCTGGGCTCCCCACCCATCCTGAGAACAGGGAATCTGAAGAGTCTCGTGTGAATGGAGCAGTGGTCGACCCTGCTGCTCTGTTCATTCTAATAGGAACCCCCAAACACCAGCTGATCTCAGCAATCTTGACTCAACTATTTTTTGTGGTCCCATGGATAGGCAATCATTTTCAAACTTGAGAATACCCCTTTAAATAAATTCATGAAAAAATAAGGGTGGACAGCTCTGACTCTTTAAGACATTAGGACACTGATTTTTTTTTCTAGCCCTCTATAAGGCAATTTGGTGGCAATTTAATGAGACAGTTAAAGTAAAATACTTGCATTTCCCAAGAAATACCAATTCAAGACCAATTTATTGTTCTTAGAACTTTTACTTGTACCTTTCCTCTCTTACTCCTTTTAGAAACATGCAAATAATACGGCTATCTGTGTATGCATAATATATAAAAGGGAAACAATCTTTTTATCTTCTCTACCTACTTTTGATTGACGAAGACCCTGAAGAAGAGACGCGCCATCTGTAAACTCAAAATTAGGTTTGAAAAAAAGGGTTTTCTAAATTGGGCTTCACCTTTAAATGATAATTGTACTTTATATACAGCATGTCACAGCTTTAAAGCAAGCATAACTCTTTATATGCTGCATGTCCGTAGCCTCCAGCATTACAATAGATTTCTGTTGTATACTTAGGTTGCCAGAAAGCTATAAAGAATTTTGGGAAGAGGCTGCAATTTCGCATTCTTCTGCTGAATTATCACCCTTCCCATGCATTTTGGATTTGGTTACATAGTAAGTTGTGTGGAAATCTCCATTACAAATGTTTTTCTTATTATTTTCTATTGAGCAAACAGTAGAAATGTAATAGGTTACTGCAATGTTACAACCCTTAGCTTCTGCATTGGATTCTTACTATCTATCCGCTTTCCTGCAGAGAATGCTCATAACCTAACTCGTGTTCCAAAAACTGGTCTTGATTAAAGAAAAAAAATCCTTCTGTATTGTGTATAAAGATCCTATGCTAAGAGATGTGTTTCCATGGCTATAGACTATAAACAAACCATGTGTAGTCTGGTTCTGCAGTCATACACACTTCCTTCTGACCTCTACTTTCCAGTGACGTTCTAAACTGCCACTGCAAAGTAGGGCAGCTGAATGCTGACGTACGGCTGAGAGAGCAGGGAGCCGGCTGTCCCTATAGAGAAGGCATAGACAGATTACTACCATATCTGCCTTCTCAATAACTGTATATACAGTGCTAAACAAGTGGTGTGTATATGGTAATGGGAAGTGCTAACAGAGCTTCCTTCTCCAGACCTAGTGGTCTTAAGATCGTTGGGTGTAGGGAGAAATCAGGAGCTGCTATGTCCTATGCAGCCAGGAAGTTACATTTCTCCTGTAACTGGGGTTGATATGCCAGCCTAAGTTACAAAGGAAATCAAGTAAAAAATAAAAAAGGCTTTAACTGTTGAAATGACCCCACCAAAAATGTTTTTTTTTTACCTTATGAGAGTTAAAATATGTATAATAAATCCAAAATAAATAAATAGAAAGTACATAAAAAATAAAGAGAAAAATATTTAAAAATGTAATCCTGAGGGTCATAGTTTAAATTCTATTGTAGTGGTCTCTTGTGGTCTTGAAAAAAAAATTGAAAAGCACACACTTATTTCCTAAATATTCTAAGCAAAAAAATAAAAATATAAAGAGAGTTTGAAAATAGCATAACAATTAAGAATCCAGATTATACGACCAATTAGCATTGGGACATCAACAAAGAAAGGGGTCTTCCTTTGTCTTCTCTTTGCTAGTTTTCTGGGCATGCCCTGGGCAGGACAGGACTGCCACATGCAGAAATGGCTGCACTCACAGCCTTAGCGACTATAAATGAGGTTATTAATTATTGTCTGAGGATTGTTCTTTTACGCTGAATGCACTTGGCAACACAACTCATCAAGATCTACTGCTGACAGCGCTTTTTACAATTTTCAACTAATAATGTCCTAGATGTATTTGATAGGAGACAAATCCGGAGACACTGCAGGCCATGGTAGCATGATTAGGCCACTTAGGTTGCTCACAGTAGCACAAGCAACATGCAGCTTGCCGTTGTCATGTTGAAAAACAGCTTGTGGGACACTTTAGAGAAATGGTCGCACCACTGGTTCCACCATCAATCTACTCTGTACTAGAAGTGAAATTGGTCGTCACATACCGAGCCTGAAGCATCAAGCAGTGTTCACACAAACCATCAACAGACATTTGCATGAAAGGTGCACCATTCAACTAACATCACCGCTCTCAAAGGCCATCACGAAAAAAAGATGCAAAAAATATTTGAATATCCGAACAAGAAAAAGTTTCACAGCTCTTTAAACCACATGTGCGAGAAAAACCAAAACTACTCCATACCTCTCGACTGCTGCTCCTGGACTTTGATGACGTGACTGCAGTGAACATGGGCTAAGTGGTCATATCTATGTGAATAACACAGCACCACTGAGCCTAGTGATTGGCTGCAGCGGTTACAGGCTTTAGTTTTTAAATCATATCTGCAACTTTTAACAAACATCCGCGCTGAATTTGGGAGACAGCGCAGGTTCATCTCTAAAAGAGGGCATGTTAAGCTTTAAAAATTAGTCTGGCAGCCAGCCCCCTTCATTCATGTCACCAAAACCCGGAGGGGGAAGCACCATTGAATTAAAAAAGAATCTGAGGTGCACTACCCAAGACTGGCACAGTGCTGTCCCAGCTCCATACACAGGTTACGTCTGGCCGCCACCGGACATACAAACAGCTGGCTAATGAGAATGCTTGGAGATAGACATCCACTAGATACTGATGACCTATTTGAGGGAAAGGTAATAACCCCTTTAAATACCTACGTATATATATATATATCAGTCCTAAATCAGTAAAATCAGTCCCAATTCCAAAATCAGACGTAAATCAGGACATAACTGTTGACTTTGGAACTCAGTTGCTCTCTAATACAGGGAACAACCTGCTTCGGTGATGGGCAAACTAACTCTAACCTGGCAAAATTTGACTAAAACAGAACAAAAGAACCCCAAAACTTCATCACATAAAAAGCTAAAAGTTTCTACAAAACATGTTTGTCTCGTAAAATGGAACGAGGAGTAGGAGGCACTACTATTAGGTCTATTTTTCTTTCCTCGTTGACATGAAAGCCGGGGATATGTTTTATATCACAGGTAATGACATCATGACAAATGGCTGCATGAAGTAATAGTCTACAAGAGATTAGGGAAGATTAATTTGAATAAGGATTCGGCTCTTGATGTTTTCAGGATTCACAGTTAGCTGCTGAAAACCAAATGTGATACCAATACTGAAAAAAGGTTCAAGAATGCGGCCCGAAAATTGTAACAGACAGTTTTTGCGTTCATAAAGTTAATGGAGGGTTTTAATCCCTTAACATGCTGTAAATTGAATTTTATGGCATCCAAACAGTTTAGAACATTTTGAAAACTCATATTGTAGCATTTAACTCCAGAGATGCTGCAACCAACATGTGTCCCTTTAAAGGAGAGTTCTCACGAGCATGTAAAAGAATTACCAATTTTCATCCAGGAAAAAACATGATTTTTCATCTTTACTGTCATCCATTTTTATACATCAGTAGCTTCTAAAATTTTGAGGACCAAATACTCTTTTAGTGTTAAAGAATCACAATGTATCTGTAAAAATCGGATGCCGTATGGATGATCTGTATGGGATACAATTACGGTATTTTGCACACCCATGGACTTAAATAGGTGAGATTGAGCCAAAATGCGGAAAAGAATAGTGCATGCTGCGATTCATTTTACAAAGAAATTCGGTCCCTGTAAAAAATAAAACGGTCATCAGAACAACCCTATTGAGTAACATTTGTCTGAGTGCTATTCGTGTCAGCTCAGGATTTTTCAGACAGTACTTGGACTGAAAATATGGTCGTGTGAACATAGCCATGTGATGCTGCAAAATAAATCATCTAGTGTTAGTCCTCAGGAAGCACTAATTGGATGAAACACATCAGTGTGGTGCAAGACATTGGTTTCGCACCCCTCCGCATGGAGATTGAATGTTCACACATTATAGCATTGTTAGACCAATGACCACATGGTTGGTATCACCCCAGATTACAGTGCTGTTATCAGCCAGGCTTAAATTGACACAAGACTCCACCATAAAATGATATGCATAATTGTATATTAAATCTGATTATTTCTAATAATATACTTTAAAAAACACCGGGTCTAATTTTTAGACAGCATAAGCTTAAATTGTGCCAAAGGTTTCAAAATCTTTCAAGCTGGTTGATTAATTCCGATGCATCTTTAGAGCTCATTCAGATAGAGTGTAATCGGTCCAGTGCTATCCATATGCCAAACTGATGAGCAGCACAAGAACCAATGCAAGTCAACAACTATGAACATTTTTAGACACAGATCGGGGGTCTACATGAAAAAAATTGCAGTATGTGTAAGAGGTTACCGAGACTGACCTATGCCCCCAAACATGTCCTGGTTAACTGTTAATAACTGTGAATATTCTAATCTAAATATTGATGTTATAATGTACCTAATGCTGCTATGGATATGTATATTGTGTTGATAGGGAAAGCGTAGTTATAATATTAGCCACTAGAGGGGGGCATTGTAGGAAACAATAGAAACTTAAGAGTAAGATATAAAATAGTTAAATCTAGGAGGGGCCTACTGTGGGTAAGACAGGAACATTTCCTGGGTAGTAGTTAGTAGGGCCGGGGAGCCCAAGCAGGCTAGAAGTGCCTTAGGCAGAACAGTGGGCCACGTATTCCTACTTAGTGGAAGCCCAGTCATCCAGGGCCTTGAGGCCAGAAGCTACAGCAGTGGAGGAATGCAGAGCAGCATCAGGATGTGGCAGCTAGCTACGTGGGAAGATGGCCTTATGTCTGGGCAAAACAGACAGGGGAACTCCTACAGGTAGTAAAGCTGGACAGAAGGAACGCTGTGGTACCGGACGAGCCGGTACAACCCGGGGGCATTCCTGAAGAAGTAGGAAAGAGCACAGGCAAAGAGAAGGAAGCATGCTGTGTGAAACCCTATGCTGATGCTGTAAGTGAATTGGACGTGCTGAGATTGAATTCAAGTAAACTTGTTCATGTTAAGTTGGAATTTGACTCTGTCTCTTTGTGTGTGAATTGGACCAGAGCAGATCCTCAGCAGACCAGAGAGGACCCTGAGTGATCGGAAAGCGAAGAGACAGGTACGCTGCAGAGAGGACATTATATGTATGTGGCGGGAGACCAGGGCGCATTTGAGCAAACACTCTCAGACACGACTACGGCCCTGGCTCCCCTCACATATGCGCAACTTAGATCGGTGTTCCAGATCAGGCTAGCTCCTTATAAGTCAACAGGTGCAGAAAAATGTAACACATACAGGTTACCATCATGGATCTACTACAATTATTAAGATAGAAATCTATTTTTAACCTTTTAGAATTTATTATTTTTCATGGTAAAACTGTATGACATACAAATGGATAAAATGGACAGAATGGAACTATTGGACACGAGGAACACAATATGGATGTAAAAACAATTTTTTTGAGAACGAAAAATTGATGATTTTGCATATGCTCTTGTGAACCCGGTCTTAGAATGTCTATAGTAAGTTTCTACAATTTGTTAGTTGGCATAATTTGTCCCAGAAACATTCCAAAAAATGTTGGCACAATTTACCTAAGTAAATTATTACCCCTGTTGTGAAATTTTGAATTGAAGAGACATGAAAGTTCACTCAAATCACATCGAACAAATACTTGAATGAATGCATTCTGAATCAGCTGCTGTATCATCATATGTCTTAGACACTTCATGGAGAGTAAGATAATATCCCGAAAGAGGAACATCCCTACAGCTCATAAATATAAAGGAACATATATTGGTAATTTTAGAAAATTGCCGTCTTTGTGTGGAAGCCCATTTATCTGTGGCCACAAATATCTGGAAGACTCACACATCGTTAAAATGGAACAAGACGTCCAATCTACTGTTTGACTCACGCTAAGATAGAGTGACTTTTCCTAAATTCACGTATGGACGACTGATGTTTTTTCCACCCAAATGTTTTAAAGTTCTGACATCTGGAATAGGACAACAGCAGATGTCTCTGTATGGTGGTTAAAATTTTGGACTTTTATAAATGCGGCAATGCTGCTCATTTTTGTTTTTTGTATGTATGAGAAAATGGGAGTTGTTTTTTGTAATAGCACTAAACCCTGCAATCTGGCCCCCAGCTGCAGTGACAATCCATCAGAACCCCATTATCATTTTGGGCTTTAGAGTGACAAAGAGGGTCCCCTTTGTCTAACTGCTTAATTATTGTGGTCGCTGCCTAGTGCGCCAAGAAGAGACATAGCACAGAGTGGAAATCTGATCTACTTATTGTAAAAATGGGGTAAGGGAGCATTTTTTATTTTTATTTGCCAGTGATGCACAGATTACATTGTGCCAACCTTGGTTTATAAAAAGCCACATCGAGAATCCCAGAAGATAGGAGATTTGTGAGCTTCCCATCAAATGGCCAGAGGCTACTGACCTGACCGATGGATCAGAGTCCTTTGAATCAATTTGCCCATCTCTAGCTGTCACAAGAAAATTCTCGTATGCTAAAGGAGCATATTACCCAAAGAATTACAAGGAACTTTTTTTCAGTAATATAGGGCTTAAGGTAAAAAAGCAATATGTATGATGTTCCACTCAATAAACTACAATATGACAGGCAGAAGTATAAGACTAACACCACAATTCCAGAGAATGAGAAAGGTTTACATGAAGGATGGTGGACATCTGCCAGGAGTCCAGGTCCATAATCTATGTATCAGTGTTCTACTGAGTAATTTGGAAACTTTGCCAAGAATGATCTCAGCATGTTTCGAGAACACGGAATCAGACCTTTAATGATAAATGCATTGGCTCTGAAGAGTTTCCTCCATGTACCTGTGAACTTGGAGACTGGTTTCTAGGGCAAATATCACTTTTCACATTAGTTGCCAGGGCATTGAGAAATACATAATGTAATCGTATAAATTTTACAAAGAGAGGACATTGTCCAGGTCTGATATTACTTATGATTTGGATCTTCAGGACCTAAATGTTAAAATGGTATGGAGTTATGACTGAGCCATGCAGAGTACACATTGTACAGATTGATCTGTTCTTAAATTTCCTGTAATCATATTACTGGGCGTTCTCTGGAAACTAAATACAGAAAATCAAGTAAATATGAAAGTTGACTTTTATAGATTATAATAAAATTGGGGTTCCCAACTGAAATTAAGTTCATAAGGTCAAATCAAGACTTTCCTTCATCTAAGCCAAGGATGCAGATCTAGATACAGGATCATGGTGGAGTGATTTGCTGGTGCTGCCACCCACCTTACCTTTTGCACACTGATTCATACTTTTGCCACATGGACATAGTCAATAAATAAAAGAGATAAAACTTGAAACAATATTTGCAGGCAGGTCCATAAAGACATGATTAGTGTGATGTTGTTACTATATCTGTGATTGGCTTGCTGTTATTCTTGTTTCAGTTTCTGCCTAGTAACAATGATGTAATGGGGAGGAGGAGACTAGGCAGGAGGAGGAAGTCCTGGGTAAGGGGAGCAGGAGAGACGAACGAAAATAAAGTATGGCTGTTTAAACCTACCATCCAGCATCTCTGTGTGGCCTTCTGGAGTTCCCTTCATCTGCACAACAACACCACAATTAGCAAAGTTTGGTGCCGAAGATCGTGACCAGTCGAACAGAGCCTAGGTCTTAATCCCATCCAACACCTTTGGGATGACCTAGAACAGACATTGTGAGCCCGGTCTCTCCTCCAACATTAGTGTTTGACATCACAAATGCTCTTCTGGATGAAGAGGCAAAAATTCTCTCAGATCCTCCAAAAGTCTTCCAGTAAGAGCTCCTGTAGGTATTACGTGGAGGTATAATACTTTTGTCCATTCAGTCTAGTTACTTCTGACCACAAGTTGTATTCGCTTCCTCGTTAAATACTCTGGATCTGCCTTGGAGTATAAATTTTTCTGGCACCATGCTCGGGCGTCCTCTATATGCAACCTGTAACCTCTAACAGCCTGAAAACAGTACCTATGGGCACACATTAAAAATAGAGAACAGATCCGGCATTTCATACATCTATCAGCCAAAATTGTGGACACAGCTGCTAGATCTCCAGATCTCCTTGAACATGCCATATTATTTGCATGTCTCAATCGGTTCAAAGACTGAATATAGATGCGATTTAGGATTCATAATGTGGGCATTTATAATGAAATGTTCCAGCACATTTGTCACATTAGTCGTTTGATTTATGATTCACTGCAAACTTTATTTGGTTGTTATCCAATTTTCCTTTACTACTGTGCTGAGCCAACATAATAATAATATAAGCCAGAACACCCTAAATGAAAAACAATGCCCACTGTGCGGAGGCAATCCGAGAAGAATTAAAAGCTCCTGTGACTGGAAGAACAAGTCCACTGTGTCATTTAGTGCAAATGTTTTTACAAGAAGTGAGGCCCATTATAGATATCCGATATGGTGCATTCATGAAGCGGTAGGAAATTTATAGGCCAATTAATATCTTACAGCTAACTTACAGTGCTCTACTAGCTTGAACCAGACACTGAGAGTATACAAATACAAATGGTAGAGTACAGATTTTGGAAAAATTGGTTTGTACAAAAATCTGCATACCACAATTACAATAGAGATTTTGGTGACATGAAGAAGGCGCCTTTAAGGGGACCTGTAACCGGGTCAAAAATGGCCAATTTTTGCTTTTATTTTATCCCGCTATTCTCCTGCCTATGTCATTTTTTGTTTTTCCTAAATCCACCAGATGACTCCCGAAATTTGCTTTTTTTTTAATTTAGTGCTACTTTTTATGGTCTTTACCAAGGGAGCATTGCTCACAGGATCCTCTGGGGTGTGTTTTTAGGTTGCTCTGTATTATTACAATGTGAGCCACACCCCCTTTGAAAAAGGCAAAAAAAAATATATCTGGAACAGCATGGTGGATTGTAATAAAAAAACAAAGTACTCAGGGGAGCAGGGGGGATAAAATAAGAGTAAAAACTCGCTCCTTTTCACTTAATTAACTAGTCCCCTTTAAAATGCAATCACTGTTAATCACTGTTCTTAGCAATTAGTGCTGTCTACATCAGCTGAAGTGGTAGGTTCAGTGATTGCTGCAGTACTGTAAACATGATGTCACTATTTTAGGCTAAAAAGTAAGCATGCATGCTTGACCGACAATCTATATAAACATCTCTCTGTGGACATGTGAGGCAGGAAGAAAGGAACATGTGAGATATTTTATTAAGAAATCATTAAAATAATGTACTCTACATTACTGCTTAGATATAATCTGGGCAGGCTATGTCTGGCAGGTTTTTTCTAGATGCTCCTGTGTCTGATTCCTTCTCATATTCCAAAATAATGGTTTCATCAAGTCAATAATATATTTCTATATAGTTATTACTAGGTTTCCAGTCTATAGACCCTTCAACAGATACCAGCACAATCAATGTTGGATTAAGTAGGTTGCATGTGCGCATCCACAATCTGGGGATACCGAACCTTATAGATCCATACACTATCCTTTTGAATTTTGGGGCATTGATACTTTCTTCCAAAATCTACATTTGTCTGATGATTGGGTTTTTGGCCTCAAAATGTTATTTGTAACTATCGTAAGCACCATCTAAATAGAATCATTTCAAGCATAACTGGTGTTTCAATTGGTTGATCAAGCATTCACAGATTGTGTAATTGGTAGAGATGAGCAAATCGAACTTGTGTAAAAATTTTAGGAATCAGCAGAGTTGTGCAAAAATGTAACTTTTGGTGTTTTCACAGAAGTTTTTTTCTAAGCTATGCAAAAGGGGCGGAACTGGTTGGAGCTTGGGCATGATGAGCTGTGCCTTCCTTGAGATTTAGATTGAGATTGGCAGGAAAGTGAAAGTAATCTGCGCTTGCTGGAAGAATGATATCCACACCCGGAAGAAGCAAGTGGAGAAACGCGCGTCGGGGTGGGGGAGCGCCACCTGCATCTTGCTTCACCTCATCTGCTTCTCTTGTATTACATTTTCAGGTGTTTACTCCTTATGTATGGTCCACACAAATGTAGACAAAAATGTATTAACCGCATGAATCACTTACCTATTGG
>VIAB01029466.1:16826-27093 GCA_009801035.1 Oophaga pumilio
TTGTGTCATTCTCAAAACTTTTGGCCATGACTGTATATTTTCAAACCACATTAGATTGTACACTGATGTTTCCCATTGGCCATTATTCACTACCGCCAAAAAACCCAATCCCCTCCCCTCCGGTGCTAATCTGTATTTTCTATACATTCATTTAGGCCATAAATTGAGTGTGGATAACTTAAATATCCTAAAAGATTCCCTATTAATCAATCTCTGTAGTCTGTTGGGTGAACTTTCAGATATTCTATTATGATAATTTGAGATTGGTAGGATATTTCTTGTTTGACTGAAAAATATCTGGAGAGACTATACTGCCTGATGCCATTTCTTATATTATACCTGTGCACATTCATTCCTTTATGTATGCCTGCCTGAAGAAGGAGCAGGAACTGCCCTGAAACGCGTAGCAAATAGTTTTTAAAACTCACTTTTCCAGGACGTCCCTCCTGACAGCACCACCAGGAGATTGTCCTTATCCTTGATAGGGACAGGAACACAGAAGAGGTTAAATAGCCCCTCCCCACCACCACCCTTCAGTGTTTTTCCTGTCCCTATCAGGGACAGACACAGAGGTGCAAAGGAAAAGGATACCTTCATGCTGGCGGCCCCCTAGGGTCATAGGGTCCCAGTAGAGCAGCAGACTCCCAGGAATGGCCTCATCTCTCTCTAGAATGGCTCTGGGCAGCGGAGTCCGGGTCCAGGGCTCACTGCAACAGCGCTGACACCGAGAGAGGTCCCTCAGCGTTTGGTTGAGCTGGCTGCTTCCGAGGTCTGCGGCATCCCTCCAGCGGGCTCTGGGCAGCGGCTGCTGTTCGTGTCCCGAACTTCTGGCGCGTCGGGTCATCAGGAAGCGTGCCGGTGACTTTCCCAGGGGGCGGGTCCATAAGATACCGGACCTAACAGGCGCCCCTGGATTATTGAATATTGGAGGCCTCTTGCAGTGGGTTCGCTGAAGACTCTGCGCCAGTTAGGATCCCGGCGCTCAGTGTATCGGGCGTCGGGGGAGGCGCGGCTTCTGACGGACCGAACAGGGGCGTCATTAGGTCGGCCGGTGTGCGTTCCAGATGGAGCGTATGCAGTAGGGCTGAAGACCAGTGACGTGATCAACAGCAGCTGGGCTCGGAAGGAGAATGAATCGGATGTCTTGAAGCCGGGTAAGGTGGACTGCTTAAGACAGACAGCACACTTGACTCAGTAAAGATGGAGAGTTTTAACCGTCCTGACTTCCAATCCTTAGAGCCGGCTCTGAACCATGTGAGTAAGGGAGTAGTAGAGGTCCCTAACAGGTCTCCGGACACAGACATTCAGGAGTTTTTCCCTATACGTGTCTTTCAGATTAAGTAAACACCTAGGCGATCCACCGCAACTTCCAAGCGGAAGCCCAATAGATGCCCCCTATGCTCAGCCAGATGCCCAGAGGGATATACAAAGAAGCTATGTGAAGGCTGCATATCCGGACTTCTCAAAGAGGAGCAGCCCTCTATTGGATAATATAAAATCCATGATCCGTGAGGAGGTGCAAACTACGGTTGCAGCACTCGTACCGCCACAATCCCCACATCCTAAGAGCCCCAGATGGGATCTGGAACAGATCTCTGAGGACGGAGAGGTGTTGGGCTACTCGGATTCAGGTGAATGTTCCTCGGCAGTTTTTCCAGAAGAAAGGAAGAGATACCTTTTTTCTTCCGATAACACTGACACGCTCCTACAAGCAGTCAGGAGTACAATGAAAGTAGAGGATTCTACGGAGCCATTAACAACCCAGGATGAAATGTTCAGCGGCCTGAGAGCTCGTAGGAATAGAGTATTCCCGGTTAGCAAACACATAATGGCTATGATATTAGAAGAATGGGAGGAAGCGGGGGAAAAAATGGTGGTCCCAAGAAACTTTAACTACCGCCTTCCCTTCGATCCAGAGGAGACCAGGATAAGGGAAACTTCCAAAAATCAACATACCCGTGGCTAGGGTTTCTAAAAAAAACAGCTATTCCCTTCGAGGATTCATCCGGCTTTAAAGATCCGATGGATAAAAGACCACCTCAAGAAAGCCTGGGATTCGTTAGGCAGCCGTTATGAAAGCAAACATAGCAGCCACCTCGGTAGCCAGATCAATGAGCTTATGGGTCGGCTGGCTAGAGGATCACATTAGGAACAAAGCTCCCAGAGAAGAGATTCTAAAGTCGCTACCTCTATTGAAAATGGCAACTGACTTTATGGCAGATGCCTCAGCGGAATCAGTCCGCTTTGCTGCAAGGAATGCGCTGTCTAATGCATCGAGACGAGCTCTGTGACGGAGATCCTGGACAAGGGGATACCCAGTCAAAGAACAAATCGTGTTCTATACCCTTTTCGGGCCTTCATGTATTTGGACCTGTACTAGACGAGCTGCTTGAAAAACCCTCATAGAAAGAAGGGCTTTCCAGAGGAAAGGCCTAAGAGAATGCCATCCTTTCGGAGGACCCACTTCCACCCCAGGCAGGACTTTTAAAGGGAAAGGGAAGTCCGGCAGGTGGAGCTACCTAAAAGGGGGAAAGGTAAAAGTTCCTTTCAGGATCAGAGAACAAGACCCAGCAGGCAATGACGCCAGGAATGTAGGAGGGAAACTCCAGCACTTCCTGGAAAATTGGCAGGATATTACCCAAAATCAGTGGATTTTAAATACCATCGCAGAGGAGTACAAAATAGAATTCACCCAGCGACCTTCCAGAAGATTCTACCTAACCCAAACCCAGTCTCCGGTAATCCATCAACGACTTGTGAACGATATACAAGACCTGATGGAGGTACGGGCCATAACCCAGGTACCTCACTCCCAAAGATTCCAGGGTCATTACTCAAGTCTGTTCTCCATAACAAAAACAGAAGGAGACTATCAAACAATAAATTGGTGGGTGACCTACAAGCGATTCAAGATGGAATCTAAAATCAGCCATACCGTTGAAAAGGAGGGAATCAGTAATGAGCACATTAGATTTAAAAAGTGCCTATTATCATGTACCTATCCATGCATTACATCAAAAGTACCTCAGGTTCGCAATAAAGGACCAGGGGAGGGTACAGCACTTCCAGTTCCGCTGCTTGCCATTCGGACTCTTCCGCCCTCCAAATCTTCACAAAGCTCATGGCGGAAGTTATGGCCTACCTAAGGGAAAGAAATATTCTCATCCCATACTTGGATGACCTGCTGCTGGTGGCAGACTCTCCGCAACAGATGGAAGAAGACCTAACAACTACTGTGTCACTCCTACAGAAGTTAGGATGGTTAATAAACCTGAAAAAATCAAGCTTCAGTGCAGAAAGGTAAAAAGTGTTTCTTGGAATAATCCTGAACTCGGAGCAGGAATGCTCTTTTCTCTCTCTGCACAAACAGCAGACAATCATACAGGAGATTCAGAGGGTACAGAGACGGAAATGCATCTCCATAAGGAAGGCCATGAGTCCTGGGTCTCATGACTTCTTGTATTCCCAGCGTCCAGTAGAGCCAGTTTCATTCAAGGATCTTACAGCAAGAGGTCCTTGCGGCTTGGGAGTTATCGCTGGACAAAAACATGGGGTTATCTAGAGAGGTAAAGCAGTCTAGGTGAACAGATGCATCAAACTTCGAGAAGGGAAGACCTTGGAGAGCGTTTTTGTGCGTAAATATCACCACCGATGCAAGCCTCAAAGGTTGGGGAGCTCACATGGAGGGACATTACCTCCAAGGAACTTGGCCCACATCAATACGCAACTGGTCCTCAAACCAGAGAGAGCTCAGGGCAGTCTGGGAAGCACTGAGGACATGCCAGGAAAAACTACAAGATCAGCACGTCAAAATCTTCTCGGACAACTCGACTACAGTAGCTCCTTTCAACATCAGGGGGGTCCCTGACACTGTCATTTACAGGACCTGTCATACACAATATTTTCCTCGACAGAGTGCACAATAAAATCAATTACGGCGGTTCACCTGAAAGGCTCAAAGAACCAGGTGGCGGACTCCCTAAGCAGGGAGAAAGTTCACCCTTCAGAATGGTCGCTAAACGACGAAGTCTTTTTCCAGCTATCCCGGCGCTGGGGGACACCAGAGATACTTATTTGCCTCAAGGAAAAATACAAAAACAAAATAATTTTTTTCCTTAAATCTGGTAGACAACCCAACGGGGGTAGATGGGACATGACTCTTACGCTCTCCCATCACTTGCCCTTATTCCAAGAGTCTTAAGGAAGATCCAGGAAAACAGTGCATCTGTAATCCTAATTGTCCCTTATTGGCCCAAGAGAAGCTGGTTCGCTCTGCTAAAAAGGATGGCGTTGGAGGATCCAATTCTACTACCAGCAAGACCGGATCTACTAATCCTGGGCCCTCTAGTTCATCAGAAATGTTACAACTATCAGCTTGGATCCTGAGATGGAGATCTTGAGATCAAAGGCTCTGTCGGAACTAATCATATCTACTATGCAAAAGAGTAGGAAAACAGTAACCTCAGCAATATATCAGAAGTTCTGGAAGAAGTACATCCATCACCCAGGGTCCAACTATCCCTCAGGTTCTAGACTTTCTTCAGGCTGGCTTTGACAAAGGACTGAGGCCTAGTACGTTAAAAGTACAGATTTCAGCCCTAAGTTCCTTTTTTGATTTTTCCACTAGCAAATCATACATGGGTGGTGAGGTTCATAAAAGCCACACAGCGTATTAGGCTCACATTTCGTATCTCAGTATACCCCTGGGATCTGTTTGGTTCTGAATGAACTACGCAGAGAATCATATGAGCCACTGGACCAGGCACTCCTAAGGTCAGTAACGTTCAAGGCAGTTTTTCTCGTAGTAATAACTTCTGCGAGACGCATAGGGGAGATTCAAGCCCAGTCCATAAGAGACTCAAAAATACAGGACTGTATTGTCTTAAAATTAGACCCTGCCTTTCTTCCCAAAGTAGTTTCTGACTTCCACAGGAATCGGGAGATAGTTTTACCTACTTTCTGTCAGAACTACAGCAACGAGAAAGAATGCTCTCTTAACCTCTTGGACATTAAAAGGACTGTTTTTCAATACTTGAAACTCAGAGAGCTGGAGAGTGGACTCTAACCTCTTCGTCCAGATGGCAGGAAAGAACAAAGGGAAGAAGTCTTGAAAAGCTACATTAGCCAGATGGTTAAAGTCAACTATTTGTGCAGCATATATGTCGGCAGGAAAGACTCCTCAAGAAAACCCCAGGGCTCATTCGCTGAGAGCAATTTCAGCTCCATGGGCATAAAGCGCGGGGGCTTCCATGGACCATATCTGCAGGGCCGCAACTTGGTCTAAATTAAATACTTTTTGTAAGCATTACAAATTAAATGTTATGGCAAATCAACAAATGGTGTACTGTTTCAGTTATTCTGATAGATTTTCAGACATACATGGACATTCATGTAATTGTATATATTTAGCTTCATCTATTGTATTTGTTATACTTTGCTGCCATCTACTGGCCATTGTTGTATTACACTCTAATATTTGTTATGGTACTTCCCATAATACATCTCTGCCTAAAGCTCCTCCTTTCTTTGGCTGGCTTTTCCTGTTTTGTAGTCTGGCCATCTTGTTTTGACACATTAGCTGCAGAGCTGGAGAAAGGATTCTCTTGTTACCTCCAGCTTGGAGCTCCTACCATCTCTAATCTGGTGCTGCTATAACCGCTTCATCTACACTCTTCACCTTTACCTCATCTCCATTTCTTCAACTTCCTTGACATCTTGTCTCATCAAGGTACTGTAATAAAACCTGTTGAATTTATTACTGAATCATCCTTCCGGACTACCACGCGCCGCTGCCAGAGATAGGAGCACGAGCTGGCGACTAACGCTATAAGCCATTGTTTATATAGAGATTGGTGATCACACCCTTCAGATACATCTCGTCCACGTATATCGGTGGCAGAATAAATGGCCTTTGGGAGGCAAGTCCTTCAGGAAGTAATACCACCCTAGTAGGAGTTATTTGGTAATTCTCCTGGTGGTGCTGTCAGGAGGGACGTCCTGGAAAGTAGGAATTAGTCCTACCGGTAATGTTTCCAGGAGTCCATCACAGCACTCCTTGTATACCCTCCCTCAAATTTCCTGTCTGTGATGTAAACATGTGTAGAAAGAAGTTCAATAAAAAAGCGTTGCATCCATCCTGGTGTGGTACTTAAAAAATCACTGAAGGGTGGTGGGGGGAGGGGCTATTTAACTTCTGTGTTCCTGTCCCTATCAAGGATAAGAAGGACAGCCTCCTGGTGGTGCTGTCATGATGGACTCCTGGAAACAACATTACCTGTAGGACTAAGTCCTACTTTCTTGGTCTGGACGTTTGTGATCACCTCAACCAGAAACCTTCCTCTTCCACAGGTGTTCAATGGGATTTAAATCTGGACTTATTGCTCACCACTTCAGAACTCTCCAGCACTTTATTTCCATCCATTTCTGGGTGATCCTTGAAGTGTGTTTGGTGTCGGGGTCATTGTACTTCTGGAAGACCTATGTCCTAGGACGCAAACCCAGCTTTTTAACACTGGGCACAACATGGCGAACCAAAATCTTATGGTAATCTTCAGATTTCATGTTACCTTGCACACACAGCCAGTGCCAGAGGCAGTAAAACAACACCAAAACATCTTTGAACCCCCACCATATTTGACTGTAGGTACTCAGTAAAAGTGAAAAATATTTGCTCGACCGAATGGTGTATTGTGCTCAAAAGTAAATGAGTATAATATAAGATGTAAAACTTAGGCATTCAAAAATTATGTTGCAAAAAAGAATTTAACAGAAAAAGTAAATTATCCCAATGAATTCCAAGTAATCAAATCAACGTTTCGGCCTTAGGTCCGGCGTTTATCAAGATATATCTGTTAGGACATAAATAGAAACAAAAAGAGAAAAATGTAAATAATCACATTTATGATAGTCTCGGTGTGCTTGGAAAAATTGTTATAAAAGATATAGAGGGTAGGGTGCCGTCTTGGCAAACAAAATCTATAAATTGTGCCAAGACATATGGTAGCATAGATCTTAGGTGGGAGAGAGAAAGAGCAGATGCTGATTAAAGGGAAAGTGGCATAAAAAAAAAAATTCAGTTATTGAAAAAATGCAAAGAATTAATGTTTACATTTTCTTAAAATCTATCATTTGTTTATAATTTAGTAAAATATGAAAAATAATTTTAAAAGGCTTGGTATTTCCACTTTTAAATACTAGGCTGGGGAGTAGCTACTGAAATTTGACAAAAATGTAGTGTACAACTAGCTTACATTACTGCACTGCAATAATTATGGGTTGAATCTGTTGACGTGTGTGAGGTCTCTCCTCTCCTCCCCTTCTGGTTGCTTGCTAAGGGATAAGAGGATGATATTTAGGAACACAGTGCGGAGCCATTTTGTTGGTGACTGGAAAGTTATACTGACAAGTAGACAGTCACCAAGGATGGCAGGCAGCAATGATTCTGTTGGTGCTGCTTGCTGTATCACGCAGACATGCAGCGGGGAGAGGAGTGCATAGGAGGGAGAGTGACCCATGGGGAGAGAGGAGTGCATAGGAAGGAGAGCCACCAATGGGGAGAGAGACATGCAGGGGGAGAGGAGTGCATAGGAGGGAGAGTGACCTATGGGGAGAGAGGAGTGCATAGGAGGGAGAGTGACCCTTTGGGAGAGAGACATGCAAGGGGGAGAGGAGTGCATAGGAGGGAGAGATGCAGAATGGAGAGTGACCCATGGGGAGAGAGACATGCAGGGGGGAAGATGAGTGCATAGGAGGAAGAGAGACCCATGGGGAGAGAGACATGCAGGGGGGAGAGCGACCCATGGGGAGAGAGACATGCAGGGGAGAGAGGAGTGCATAGGAGGGAGAGCAACCCATGGGGAGAGACATATGCAGGGGGAGAGGAGTGCATAGGAGGGAGAGCGACCCCTGGGGGGAGAAAGGCATGCGGGGGGAGAGGAGTGCATAGGAGAGAGAGCATACATGGAGAGAGAGACAAGGCACAGGGGGATAGAGAGCACATATGGGGAGAGAGACCAGGCACAGGAATAGAGAGCATTGTTCTGGCCTATGGGAGGTCACAAAGGGAGATACAGTGGGTTTGGGAACTATTCAGACCCCTTTAAATTTTTCACTCTTTGGTAAAAAAAGTTCATTTTTTTCTCATTAATGTACACTGCACCCCATCTTTACTGAAAAAAACAGAAATGTAGACATTTTTGCATATTTATTAAAAAAAAAAAACTGATATATCACATGGTCATAAGTATTCAGACCCTTCTCTCAGTATTGAGTAGAAGCACCCTTTTGAGCTACTACAGCCATTAGTCTTCTTGGGAATGATACAAGTTTTTCACACCTGGTTTTGCGGATCCTCTCCAGTTCCCTCAGGTTGGATGGTGAACGTTGGTGGACACCCATTTTCAGTTCTCTCCAGAGGTGCTCAATTGGGTTTAGGTCACGGCTCTGGCTGGGCTAGTCAAGAATGTTCACAGAGTTGTTCTGAAGCCACTCCTTTGTTATTTTAGCTGTGTGCTTAGGGTCATTGTCTTGTTGGAAGGTGAACCTTTGACCAAGTCTGAGGTACAGGCACTCTGGAAGAGGTTTTCATCCAAGATATCTCTGTACTTGGCCGCATTCATGTTTACTTCAATTGCAACCAGGCATCTTGTCACTGCAGCTGAACCCCCGCCCCCCATAACATGATGCTGCTACCACCATGTTTCACTGTTGGGATTGTTTTGGGGAGATGATGAGCAATGCCTGGTTTTCTCCACACATACTGCTTAGAATTATCACCAAAAAGTTCTATCTTCATCTCAGACCAGAGTATCTTTCTCATAGTCTGGGAATGCTTTGTGTGTTTTTTTTGTTTTTTTAAGCAAACTCTATACGGACTTTCATATGTCTGGCACTGAGGAGAGGCTTCCGTTGGGCCACTCTGCCATAGAGGCCCGACTGGCGGAGGGCTGCAGTGATAGTTGACTTTGTGGAACTTTCTCCCATCTCCCTACTGCATCTGTGGAGCTCAGCCACAGTGATCTTGGGGTTCTTCTATACCTCTTTCACCAAGGCTCTTCTCCCACAATTGCTCAATTTGGCTGGACGGCCAGGTCTAGGAAGACTTCTGGTGGTCCCAAACTTCTTCCATTTAAGGATTATGGAGGCCACTGTGCTCTTAGGAACCTTGAGTACTGCAGAAATTCTATTGTAACTTTGGCCCGATCTGTGCCTTGCCACAATTGTCTCTGAGCTCCTTGGCCAGTTCCTTTGATCTCATGATTCTCATTTGGTCTGACATGCACTGTGAGCTGTGATGTGTTATATAGAGAGGTGTGTGCCTTTACAAATCAAGTCCTATCAGCTTAATTAAACACAGCTGGACTTCAGGTAAGAAGTATAACCATCTCAAGGAGGATCACAAGGAAATGGACATAATGTGACTTAAATAGGAGTGTCTGACCATGTGATATTTCAGTTTTTCTTTTTCAAATAATTTGCAAAAATTTCTATTTCTGGTTTTTATCAGTCAAGATGGGGTGCAGAGTGTACATTAATGAGAAAAAATGAACTTTTTTTGGGCATTTACCAAATGGCTGCAATGTAACAAAGAGTGAAAAATTTAAAGGTCTGAATACTTTCCGAGCCCACTGTATATGGTGGAAGGAGCAGGGTGACAGCAGCACAAAGTACTTCAGCAGACCAGTGTCCTGGTCTATGGGGGGGTCACAGAGGGAGATATATGGTGGAAGGAGCAGGGTGACAGCAGCACAGAGTATTTCAGGAGAGCAGTCTGCTGGTCTATGGGGGGAGTGTGCTCACACGACGCACATGCTCACACTCAGCCGGACACCGTCATTATTAAGCCGATAAGTAAATACAAACACACAGAAATCTACACACATATTGTCAAAAGCCTATGTAGGAGCGTTAACAGAATGAACATACATAGGCTGTAGCCAGACAGCAACTGTTCATTTTAACTCCTTTCTGAATCTGACGTATTATTCCATCCAGGTGACCCGGGCCCGTATGACCGTGGACGGGATTGTATGTCATATGCGACCAGCCGCACTCAAGGGGGGAGCACAGGTGACACCCGGCACTATGTGCCAGGAGCGGTCACGGACCGCTCACTTTAACCCCAGCACACTGCGATCAAACATGATCGCAGTGTTCCGGCTGCATAGGGAAGCATCGCGCAGGGAGGGGGCTCCCTGCGTGCTACCCTGAGACTTTCAGAACAACGCGATGTGAAAGCGTTGCTCCGAAGGCCGCCTCCCTGCAGGCC
>VIAB01029468.1:0-23648 GCA_009801035.1 Oophaga pumilio
CCGTTAAGTTAAATGGAGGACTATGTGGGGCTCATTAAATGGCAAAATAAATAGCCCTAGATGGTTCCCATGGTGGTAGGCATTAAGGCCAATGAGTACACCCTGGTAGCAGGCGAAAAAGCCCAAGATGGCCGCCATGCTGGTAAATAAGGTCAGAGAATGCACCCCGGCGGCAGGCTAAAAAGCCCAAGATGGGTGTCCCGGTGGTAAGCGAAAGGGCCAGAGCGTTTACCCCGGTGACGGGGTGAAAAGCCCAAGATGGGCGCCCTGGTGGTATGCGAATGACTGCATCCCAGTGGAAGTCGAAAAAGCCCAACATGGGCACCCGGCTGATAAATAAAAAGGTCAGAGAATGCACCCCGGTGGCAAAATAAAAAGCCCAAGATGGGTACCCCAGTGGTAGACAAACAGGCCAGAGAGCACCCCGGTTTCAGGCTGAAAAGCCCAAAACGGGCGCCTCCGGTGGTAAGCAAAAAGGCAAAGTATTGGTCCTTCTGGCGGGCCAACGGGAAATGGTGTGCTCCGGTAGCACGCCAACGGGTAAGAGTGTGCTCCGGTGGCTCACTAACGGAAAAAGGTGTGCTCCGGTGGCATGCCAACTGGAAAGGGGTGTGCTCCGGTGGCACGCCAACGGGAACAGGGTGTGCTCCGTTAGCACGCCAACGGGAAAAGGGCGTGCTCCGGTGGCACGCTAACGGGAAAAGGGTGTGCTCCGGTGGCACGCTAATGGGAAAAGGACAGTCGTAGGGACGATAGAGTCTCCGCAGCCTTTTTAGCGAACACGTCGGCATATGACTGATAGCACTTGGGAAGAGTAGTAAGATCTGCGGGTATCTCTGTAGTGGTAACCTGAATGCACTCCCTGACACATCTGCCCTTACATGTCTCACTCCAACAGTGTTCTACCGGAGGTCCACTCAATATGAGGGGAGTGGAAACAGAGCCAGGGTACTCCCAGTAGGATTTCGTCTATTCCCTCGGGAAGGACGAGAAGGGAAATCATTTCCTGATGGGAAGGGGTACACACAAAGTAAGAGGGACAGTCTGATGTGTAATTTGCGAGGGAAATGTCAACCTATTCACTATCTGGACAGTCACTGGTTTGTCGAGCTCTACCAGATTTATTGCGTGGCGATGAGCAAAGGTAGATGACATGAAATTCCCCTCTGCTCCCGAGTCCACACAAAGCTCGACTGTAAGTGTGGAAGTCTACAGTGACTGTCCCTTTAAATGTCATTTTGGAGGAAAATGCCGCTGTCTCCAGTGAACCTCCTCCCAGGATCACTAGACGCGATCGCTTCCCCGATCGCTGTGGACATCTGTTAGCATAGCGTCCTGTCTGCTGACAAAGGTTACAGACCACGGATACTCGAGCGGCCCGAGACTTAGGTCCCGCACGAGGAACCTCTGTGGCCTTTTGGGGTTCGGAAGCCAGAACGGGGGATTCAAGAGGTTTGGCAAAGGTGGGAGCCAACCGAATCCTCTGCCTACACTGGGCCCGCTCCAACCTCTGCTCATGAAAACAGAGGTCGATGCATGTAGATATGGAGATAAGCTTCTCCAGTATGGCGGGAATCTCCCTGGTAGCCAAAGCATCTTTAACATGGTCAGTCAGTCCTCTCCAGTAAACTGGAATGAGAACTTAATCCGACCAGTCTAGCTCTGAGGTCAGAGTACGAAATTGGACGGAAAACTGACTGACCAAAGACGAAAGACTGGGCCAATGCCAGCAGTTGGAGATCCGTATCGTGGGTGACCTGAGGTCCTAAAAAGACCTTTTTAAGAGCCTCCAAGAAACGAGGAGCACTCCGCACCACACGATCGTCGCACTCCCACAGCGGCGTTGCCCACTCCAACGCTCTGCCCAAGAGTAGAGACAATACAAAACCCATTTGTGCCCGATCCGTGGGGAAACGTGCAGCCAGAAACTCGAGCTGTATAGAGCACTGACTCATGAATCCCCGACATTGCTTGCTGTCACCGGCAAACTTGTCAGGAAGCGGGAGGTGGGATAATGTAGGGGCAGAGGACAAACTGGCTGCAGCCACGCTAGCAGCCTGAACAGCGACTGCGGTAACATCCACAGCTGAGGTTGTGCGCTCAAGAGCACCCAACCTACCCTCCAGCTGCTGGATGTACTGCGGAAGATGCTGGTCATCCGCCATTTTACTAGGCAGACCCTGGCGCTAGTATTATGTTATGGGTTGCGGAACGCACCAAATAAATATAAATAGAAGGTGCGTTCGCAGCCCGGGGTCCACCGTGCAGACAGAACCTGCTGCTAGTAAGATGGCGCAGCAGGTGGTATGAGCGAACTCTGTTATCCCGCAGAGTCGCATATATGGTCGCCGTAGCACTATATGGTGAAGTGGGCAAACTCTGTTACTCCACAGAGCCGCTAAATAAAAGGATGTGGTGCTATATGGCGATATAAGAGAACTCTGTTGCTCCACAGAGTCGCAACCTAAACGCTAATAGCGATGTCCGCGTGCCGCCACTAGGTTACGTCCGGACTGCGCAGCTTCAACATAAAGTAGTCAGCAATGCACACAGCAAACTCCTCACCGGAGAAGCCAGTATACTAGGGGCCTATTTCAGCCAGAGCCCTGAATCCATACACACAACTCCACACTGGAGGTGCCGGTATTCTAGGGGCTTATTTCAGCCGGGTCCCTAAACACATGCATAACCACACTGGTGCAAGCACGTAACAAGTTTGATACTAGCGCACGGCGTGCGGTTATGCCACCTTTTTATAGTAGCCACAAGCACGAGACCTTCCAGAAAGGACCAATAGGAAGCTGCTTCAGAACACCACCAGCTTCAGGACCTCCCTGGAGGACCAATAGGAGTCGCAGCTGTATCCGAGCATGTGACTCCTGATCTCCAATGGAAGATATTGGGCATGCTCAGATGGAGAAACAGAGGACTTAGTCCCAAATGTGCCTGCTCCAACACTGGTTACAACAGAGGATCCAGGAGCAGCAGCAGCAAGTCTCTGCACAGTACTATACTGGGCGAGACGCTGGGACCGACGTCTCTGCTGAGCAGGTTCCACTGCGGCCAGAGATGGATGGGGGACCGCAGCGGGACTGGTTCGAGATTCCCCTTGTGCAGCAGCGGGAACTCGATCCCTAACACACCCTTATATGCACAAGATGCACTCTGAACAAAATAAGAAACTAGTTCTGAACTGAAAAGTAAGTTAATGTGTATGCAAAATGTAAATGCATATTAACACATGACCATTACACAGAGAAAACCAGGCACAAAAAACAAATATCCTAAAATAAATAAAAATTTTTTTGCAAAAAATGCATGAAGGTAGTAATAATTATAAGGGTATTTAGTAAACATAATTTTGATCAAAAGAATGTACAAGCCATCGCGCCAAGTCAAGGCAACCCTTGTGGGACAGTCCTAACTCTAGTATTAAAAACCTTTCCACTTGTCAAGTGACGTAAATGTGAACAAGGGCAGAGGGACTGAACCCACCAGTTAAAGCATAAGCCAGACAGGATGGATTTGTCAGCTCAGAAACAGGGCGGTCACACACTTATATGCACAAGATGCACTCTGAACAAAATAAGAAACTAGTTCTGAACTGAAAAAGTAAGTTAATGTGTATGCAAAATGTGAATGCATATTAACACATGACCATTACACAGAGAAAACCAGGCACAAAAAACAAATATCCTAAAATAAAAAATAATTTTTTTTTTTGCAAAAAATGCATGAAGGTAGTAATGCCTGGTTTTCTCTGTGTAATGGTCATGTGTTAATATGCATTTACATTTTGCATACACATTAACTTACTTTTTCAATTCAGAACTAGTTTCTTATAAAGCCGAAAAGCATTAGTGCGCATGCACAGATAAACTATGTCGTGGAAGTACTTCGCTGTGTTTCGGGACATAGTTCACTAGCGCATGCGCACTAATGCTTTTCGGCTTTGCCCGCAGCTGGGCAAAGCATACTGCGCGTGTCAACATTGCAATGAGCACGCGCGTAATATGGAGGACAACTACGAAAATTTCCGGACATATTGCAAACAGCGGCCAAAGAGGGGTTAAGGAAAGGACCAAAAACACCGCCCATCGGACCGGACCGATATCATTTACATAGCCCGCCAAAATGAGGTGACAGATTCCCTTTAAGGTCTTTCAGGACAGACAGCAAAGGCCTAAGCAACCTCCTCTTTTGTAGAATTATGTGAGACAGGTCCGGGAATAAAATGAATAAAAGTGTCCTGGAACTTAATCTCTTTTAAGGAACTGGCCTTCATCATAATTCTTTCCTTGGTTTCAAAATCATGCAAACAACAGATGTCTCTTGGAAATGGTGTTGATCCCTTAGGCTGAAGGGCCCAATGTGCCCGATCAAATTTACGGGGCGTAGGGCCTGGGTCGCCCAGGATGGAGGTGAAGATTTCCTGCAAGATTAGTTTAGTATCTTCCTGTTTGTTTGATTCCGGGACACCTCTCACTCTAATGTTACATCTCCTACCCCTATTGTCCAAGTCTTCCACTTGATCTTGGAGATCTTTAAGCATTTTCTGCTGCGTATTGGATAACTTGCAGCTCAGACATGTAGGATCAGGTTGCATCGCGTTCTCCCTCCAGGGAGACAATTCTGCCTGACAAAAGCTGCAAGTCCACTCGCATGCAAGCAATTTCAGATCTGCATGTGTCTTTAACCTCTGTTATAAGTGCTTTAAAGTTATCTTTTGAGGGGAAATGTGCAAAAAACCTTAACCATTGCGGAGGAAAGTGCTCTTCCAGATGGTCCCCTCCCATCAGAAGACCCCTCTAAGTAGTCACTTATCATCTTCATGGGAACTACTAGGGATTAGGATCTTTTTGGTAAATTAATACCCCCTTTTTATCCAGATTTACCCTTCTCCCCTCTGTGAGGGTCATTATATGATTTTGCTGAGGTTGAGGCTTATCAGCCTAATCATGATCAGGGGTGGGGGAAAGATGACCTCTTTCTCCAGAGTGCTGGTAATCACCAGTAACAGCAACATGGCACTCTTGTGGGGACAGAGCCTTTATAGATCCCTCAGCGCAGCACATCCCCTGAGCCTCCCTGTTATCCACCGTTATCTCCTTACCCTCTGGGGGCCCAGCATCCACCGGATCGAAGTGCAGCTCTCCCTCCACTCCGGCTCCATGTGTCATGTCCTCCTCGTGCTCACTAGCCGTCCCCACTTCTCTGCAAGATGGCACCCGCTCCAGGAAGAAAAAGGCGTCCAGGGCTGTCGTGGGGCCGTTCAGCACCGCTTAGAGAGCACAGTGTTTCTCCCCTTCCTAGGACCCATCGGTGGGCAGGATACACCACAGGTGAAGGGCTCTTCAGCCGATGATTTATGAGCTGTGATAAAGATCTTTTTAAGATCGAAACACATCGTTGTGCCGCTGGTGCCTATGTGCACATCCACTTTGCAATGAGGATCTTTTGCCTTATATTTTTAATTATCTACAATAAAGAATTAATTTTTAAGGAGCTGGAACGCTACTCTTCACTTCTGCTGTTGCTACGTCAAGTCCAGACGGAGTTCCGAGCACCTGTGGCGGTTGGTGAGCTGGCTAGGGCTGAAGCCAAAATCTTTTCTCTCTATTCACAGGTGATTTATGATACCTGGCGGGAGCTCTGCAACTGCACGTCCTCTCACACCAGAATCCGGACATATCCCCCCAGGTCCTAATAACTGATTGCTAATATCTCCACAACAGAGGAGTGAAATAAAAAAAAAAAAAGTTTCATTCCATTCTGTAGCCACTATTATATCTTGTGTCCCATTCAACATGAAACATTTGGTGAAAGGTCTTCTTTAACCCCTTCCTTACTGATGACGGGATAGTACGTCATCGGTAAGGATCCCCTGCTTTGAGGTGGGCTCCGGCGGTGAGCCCACCTCAACGCCGCGACATGTCAGCTGTTATAAACAGCTGACGTGCCCGCAATAGGCACGAGCGGAATCGCCATCTGCCCGCGCCTATTAACTAATTAAATCCCGCTGTCAAAGCTGACAGCGGACATTTAACTAGCGCTTCTGGCCGCCGAGCCGGAAGTGAGCGCATCGCCGACCCCGTCACATGACAACCAGAGATCCCATAGAAACCTCTATGGTTGTTGTGGCACATTGGTGTGAGCGCCGCCCGGTGGTCGGCGCTCAAAGCAATGTAGTAAATCTGCTACATATGGGCGATCTGCTATTGAAGCATGCCAAAAGTAAAAAAAAAAAAAAAAAAAGTGTTTAAAAATTAAAATAAATAAAGTTCAAATCACCACTCTTTCACCCCAATCAAAATAAAACAATAAAAGAAAAATCACATACACATATTTGGTATTGCCGCATTCAGAATCGCCCGATCTATCAATAAAAAAAAAGGATTAACCCGATCGCTACACGGCGTAGCGAGAAAAAAAATTCAAAACGCCAGAATTACGTTTTTTTTTGTCGCCGCGACACTGCATTAAAACGCAAAAACGGGTGATCAAAAGAACGTATTTGCATAAACCTGGTATCATTTCAAACGTCAGCAAGGTGCGCAAAAAATAAGCCCTCACCCGTCCCCAGATCACAAAAAATGTAGACGATAAGGGTCTCGGAAAATGGCGCAATTTTTTTTTTTTTAAGCAAACTTTGGATTTTTTTTTCACCACTTAGATAAAAGAGAATCTAGACATGTTTGGTGTCTATGAACTCGTAATGAACTGGAGAATCATAATGGCAGGTTAGTTTTTGCATTTAGTGAACCTAGAAAAAAAACAAGCAAAAAACAAGTGTGGGATTGCACTTTTTTGCAATTTCACCTCACTTGGAATTTTTTTCCCTTTTTCGAGTACACAACATGATAAAACCAATGGTGTCGTTCAAAAGTACAACACGTCCCGCAAAAAATAAGCCCTAAGTGGTAAAAAAAATTCCAAAATTTGCTAAAAAAAAAAAAAAAAAAAATTTGCACCATTTTGCGATACCCGTAGCGTCTCCATTTTTTCGTGGTCTGGGGTCAAGTGAATGCTTATTTTTGCGTGCGAGCTGACGTTTTTAAGGATACCATTTATGTACAGATATCTTTTTTTCGCCAGTTATTGCATTTTAATGCAATGTCCGGTGACCAAAGAAAAACGGTAATTCTGGCGTTTCGATTTTTTTTTCCCGCTACAACGTTTAGTGATCAGGTTAATCCTTTTTTATATTGATAGATTGGGCGATTCTGAACGTGACGATACCTAATATGTGTGATTTTTTTTTATTGTCTTATTTTGAATGGGGCAAAAGAGGGGGGGTGGATTAAAATTTTAAATTTTTTTTTTTTTTCATATTTTTTTAAACATTTTTTTTTAAATTTTGGCATGCTTCAATAGCCTCCCATGCTAGAAGCATCCACTACTGGATTGCCTCTGCTACATATAGGCGATGAGCAGATCGCCTATATGTAGAATTACAGCATTGCTATGAGCGCCGACCACTGGGTGGCGCTCATAGCAATGCCTCATCAACAACTATAGAGGTCTCTATGAGACCTCAGGTTGTTATGGCAATGCATCGCTGAGCCCCGATCACGTGACGGGGTCGGTGGTGCGCGCATTTTTGGCCCGGCGGCCGGAAGCGCTGGTTAAAACCCGCTGTCAGCTTTTGTCAGCGGGGTTTAACTAGTTAATAGGCGCAGGTGGATCGCGATTCCACCTGCGCCTAGTGCGGGCACATGTCAGCTGTTCAAAACAGCTGACATGTCCCGGCTTTGATGCGGGCTCACCGCCGGAGCCCTCATCAAAGTGGGGAATCTGACCTTGGACGTACCATTGCGTCCAAGATCAAAAAGGGGTTAAAATCTGACCATGACTAATGCAAAACGATCTGGATAAGATGTCTGAATGGGCATACACTTTTCAAATGAGATTTAATGTAGATAAATGTAGAGTAATGCACATAAGACAGTAATCCTATTGCTGAAGATACATTAAATGGGACCATACTTTGGACTACAGAACAGGAGAAGGACTTGGGTATTTGGGTCACAAGTAAGCTGAGCAGCAGTTCTCAATGTCAGAAGGCAGCTGCAAAAGCAAACAAGATTTTAGGGTGTATAAAAAGAGAGATAAAATCCCGTGATCACAACGTATTGTTACCCAATGTAAGGACACATGAAAAACATGGAATTCAGTTTTGGGTTCCAATTTAGGCAGGAAAAGAAAAAAAACACAAAAGTGTGGATGAGTTTTCTGAAATCTCATAGCTTTTGATTGTACTGTCAAATGAAGTAAAATTAAAAGCAAAGTACCAGAAAGCGGAATTAAAATTCCCCCTAAATTTAAAAATTAAAATAGCAAAAAAGAGCAACAGTATTTACATGCCAGGTCACAGAACAAATGCACTATCATGATGCCAACATTGACAGACTTGGCTGCACTCTGAACAAATATAACATGCAAAAACATGTATAATAAACATGAGGTATTGGATGATATTTTGGCCAAAACACGCAAGCTTGCCACCAGTGTCAAGTGTCCTCATACTTGTGAATCCCTACACTAAAATTAAAGGCAAAGTACCAGACCTACGTCCTATACAAGCCTTTTATGTGTGCAATTTTAATATTAAGCAATCCCCCCTTCATGAAATGATAGGTTGTGAGTGGGTCTCTCATCAGTATTTTATACCTGTGTTGCATCTATATTTATTAAGTAGGTTTGCTATATTCTGTTAGTGCATTAATTTCTGATGCCTAATGCCCTTTTTTTACTGTAAAATGAAGATTCTTTTCTGCAAAAAAAAAAAAAAACAGCAGGAGACGCTGCAAAAACAGCGTGTGTGAACATCGACTAACAGAATGCAGAAAAGAAAACTATGGGGCGATTTGAACTACACACAATTGTGAGAACTAGATAATATTGACTAAAATGCAGTTTAGACATGCACGCATCACATGGACTTTGCAGAGGAGGATTAAAGTAAAATCTCTTCCAACAACTTGTGAATAAATTCAAGATCTGATTTCTGAACAAAATATTTTCTATATTTCGAACATGAAAGGCATTCTCATCTATATAAGTTAACAGATATCAGATCAAAATCAAATTTTGATACACATCTAATACAATCTGAACATAAAAAGGTTTTAACTCATTAGATAATTTTTGTATATATAATATATACGGTATATAGCCAAAAAACAATGTTTTGTTAAAAAACATTTTTTACAATCTGAACATGAATATGATTTTCCACTGTGTGAGTTGCCAGATGTCTCTCAAGATGTGACTTTCTTGCAAAACGTCTCCCACATTCGGAACATAAAAAAGGTTTATCTCCTGTGTGAGTTATTTGATGTCTCTCACAATGACGTTTGACCACAAAACTTTTCCCGCATTCCAAACATGAAAACGGCTTCTCTCCTGTGTGAGTTCTCTGATGTTCAACAAGAATTGATTTCTTGGTAAAACATTTCCCACATTCTGAACATGCAAATGGTCTCACTCCTGTGTGTGTCTTCTGATGTCGATCAAGATGTGATTTTTTGTAGAAACCTCTTCCGCATTCTGAACATAAAAATGCCTTATCTCCTGTATGAGTGAGTTGATGTTCGACAACAGCAGATTTCTTGGTAAAACATTTCCCACATTCAGAACATGCAAACGGTTTCTCCCCTGTGTGAACTCTTTGATGTTCAACAAGAATTGATTTTTTGGTAAAACATTTTGCACATTGAGAACATGAAAATGGTCTTTCGTTTCTGTGCATTCTCATATGCATGGAAAGGTTGAATATATTTTTATAATGTCTTCCACATTCAGAACAAGCAAATATTTTATCTTTTCTAGTGCCTGTAGTTTGTTTAATAGTCGGTGATTGATCACATGATGGTTCTTCTTCATTAGCTGGAGCAGATAATACATCTCCACCGGAAAGGACTGACTGATCATTTGGAATAAATAAGTGTTTCATGGAAGAAGAGTGAAAGATATCTTTAAGTTGTGCTTTATATTCTGGGAACAAAGGATATACCACTGAGAGTTTGGGGCCGTCATCTGCTGAAAATAAAAGCAGATTTTTAATTTTGATCTCAAAACACAATAATGTACATATTATATACACATGGACAAAATTGTTGGCATCCTTCTGTTAAAGTAAGAAAAGCCCACAATGTTCACTGAAATAACTTGAAACTGAGAAAATAATTTTCAATTTAAATTTACTGAATATCAACTAATGAATATCAGACATTGCTTTTGAATTGTGGTCCAACAAAAAAATTAAAGAAAAACTCCTGTATTTTTTGGACTATAAGACGCACCTAGGTTTTAGAGGAGGAAATTAGGAAAAAAAATTGAAGCAAAAAATGTGGTCAATTCTGTACTTAATATCCCCTATCCTGGAATATATGGTCCCTTCATCCCCATCCTGATACACATGGGACCCCTCATCCTGATATGCATTCCCCCCTCATCCCTACCCTGGTATGCATGGCCCCCCACATCCCAACCCTGGTATGCATGGCCACCCTCATCCCTACCCTGGTATGCATGGCCCCCTCATCCTTATAGAATCACTTGCTAGCAAAAGAAAGGCAGAAGACGTTTTCACGCCAGATAGCTTTCAATGCCATTGTGTGGAAAACCGTTCAAGAACAGAGCCGCATTCACAGATGTGCTTTAGTACACTTACAGAGGATCTGGCTGCAAAGATGCAAATATTCCAGATTTGCAACAAGTCATCTCTAATCTGTCACGGAAATGGATAGCGTGTTACCTTTGCTCACAAAACAGGTTTGTATTTCAGGAATAGCACAGGAGGAGACAGTGGCAGCAGAGTCCATGTCTCCCATGGATCATAGATCCAGAGCTTCAGATACCAAGGGACAGATGGTAGCTACAGTTCACTCCAACACCGTTGGAGCTCAGACATAAAAGCCGCTTCCAGGGTATGGACAATAGTTGGGGATATAGGAGTGGGTTGGAAATGGATCACACCACTTCCAATCTGCCAAGTCGTCCAGAAAGGCAGGAGGAATTTTATCCTAAAACATAGTATGGGAAATATAAAATTTCTGTTGCGGATCAGCAAGAAGATCCCAAAATACGATCCCAATGTAGAGCAGTTATGCTCTATGCGATATCTATGAGGGTCATTGCAATAAATATTCTGTGACACCTGGATGGAGTTGTTCAAATTGTGGTTGCCCACACACCTTGTACAGAGGTATGAGGCAACGGGGAGTACACAACCCAAGAATGGACTGTTTCAGAATGAGGAAGTACAACCTTTCCTTACTTAAAAGACTGGTAAAGGAATACTGGGACGTTATTCAGGAAATCCTGACAAAGTTGAAGCCCACTACACACGATGAGCCTTTGTCTTTGTGTAGTCGGTTTGAAGCTATGTACAGGAAAGTCCCAAAGGATCAAGGTATCGGAACTCCACAAGGCATGATCCGCATGTTTGTGGAACGATTCCCATACCTTGACACTGCAATTTGACTCAATGCAGAGAGGGAACCATCCATTACTGATGCGGCCATAACTATTGAGCAGTGTAAACAAGATCTACTGCACAATAAGAAGTCCGTTAATGTAAGGGAGCATGCGCCCGTACACGTTAGATCGCTAGATGAATGTGTACACCATGCTAAAAATGAATCAACTGTTCGTCCCATAGCTCCACCATTGGAAAGGACAGGAATCATTTGATGCTTTCAGTGTTTGCAATATGGACACATGAGGAGAAATTGTCCTCAAAGGATAAGGGACCATAATGACACTGAAAAAACTGGAAATAATAATGGTTTTAAGATGAAACCTAATTATGCCAGTTGAGGGAGGGGGGGGGGGACAGGTAGACAAAAATCAGGAATATAAACAAGGATAGGCAATGAAACATGTGGCTATTGTAAATACCCCAGCTCCGGGTACTTACTTAGTCTTGTGTTCATCGATTGACAAGCAGGTACCCTTAAAGATCTGGCGCCAGTATGTCACATCACATTGGATGCTTCTGGGAGACCCCACACAAAGGCCAGAATCAAAGATCAGGACACGCAAATCATGCTTGACACTGGTGTGGAAATCTCCATCACTAATGACAAACATCTTTTATATCCCAACAGCCTTCAGTGAGTAGTGATCGGATTTGATATCCAACAAGGGGGTGGGAGTGTGAAGGCTCACAGAATCGACAAAGTATTATCATACATACTGCCAAAACTATAACTCTCAGGATCCTAATGCGGTATTACCCCAATTCTGACAACATTATTGGAACTGATGTAATGGCCCAAAATAAACTGCAATATATGGAAGGGACCCAGACAATCCAAGGTGTGTGTCATACAACGACAGTGTCAGGGACCACCCTTTCCAGCAATGGAAAGCTCAGCAGATGCACTCAAACACAAATGGCCAGAGGTCTCACACAACATAGACCTCCAACCCATTGTGTAAGAACATCCTGATCTGTGCGGCCAGATAAAAATGACTGTGGGAGATTGATTGATGTTCAGGTGGGTATACAAGGATCAGAATCACCACCTCAATGCTAATACCACTTCCAAACAGAAGCGACCTCGTCGATACTCCACACTGTCCTGGAATTGGAGTCAAGGGGTGTGGTCATCAAGGGAAATTCAAAGTGCAACCCTGTATGGCCGGTAAAGAAGAAGGACACCAATATGTGGTGTCTCACTATAGACCTGAGTGTCCTTAACAAATACACCCCAGTGTTTGCCCCTGTTGTTGCACAGTGTCTGACATAATTGCGAGGATAAGTGGCAAAAGCTGTATATTCTCGACCATCAATGTCTCCAACGGGTTCTTTTCAATCGAACTCAATGAGAACATCTGGAAGACAGGGTCATCTTTGTTGATGGTTTTCAATTTTGTTTGCATGGCACCTATGTGACAGAATTTGCGGTTCTGGATCACAGGCACCCAGAGTCTTGTCAGGTTGCCGAGTCACATGTTAGCACTACAGGATGAACTGGAGGCTGTCAAGGAGGCTCTCCTCCATCAACCGCCAGGGAATCAAACTATGTATGGTGACAGCTCATATGTAGTTCGATCTCTCACCCTGCACCTGCACACATAGAAGAGAAGAGAATTGGTGGACAGCCAGACTACACCTCTGGTCCACACAACAGTCCTAAAATAATTGTAGGAATGGGGCTTTGCACATCCGGCAGAGGCTTCAATTATTAAAGTCCCAGCACACCAGAGAGGAGAACAACCTTTGACCTTAGGGAACAAGGTGTAAGGTTCTTTGTCTCTGTTGACATGTTCCTTGAAACTCAGTTTTCCGTCGGCCATTTTGCTTTCTGTCTTTCTGCAGCTCTTGCCCTCAGTTAATATGGAGTTTCCAGTTTTCATGTTCCCGCCCTGATTCTTCCCTCTTGCTTCTTAAGCAGCCTCAGCTGAACAATCAGTGCTCCTGAATCAAGCCTCAGTCAGTCTGTGACCTGACTCCTGGAAGCCTTGGACTTGTACTCCAGCTATTCCCTACTGAGGAACCTTGTAACACTTTTGGACTCTGGAAACCTGCTGTTTGGTGAATTCATGTTTGCAGAGGAATTACGGTACAGAGAAGAGATCCTGAACCTGCTTTGGAGATTTATTGTAGTGCTTGAAGTTACTCTGGCCTGCTGTGTCTCCTGTCGCTGTTCCTGCAAACTGTGTGAACTTTTCAGCATGCTTGTATGAAGTAATACAAGTCATTTCATTTCAACCTATGTCTCCTGTGTTTTCCTCGCACCCAAGCACAAGACGCTATAGGAACTGTACACTATACATGACACAAGGCTAATGAGTTGGCCAGGTTTGCAGCAGTATCTGGGGTTGTTCGGAAACCAGGTACTGAATAGATTTCTACAATCCAGATTGCAGTGAGACAGCTCAAGCTCAATGATGGCCCTGTGTCATTTGAAGAGGAACAGGCAAAAGATTCTCTTCTAATGACACACGTCACAGCTCTACAGCATCCTTGGATAGTGTCCAACGTCAGGGGATCCGGTGTTAGGATACCGGTAGACAACAACTTCCTCTATCAGTAGTCCCGTAGCATCTGCAGGCAGAGCTGACGAGACTAAACCATCAATTGTTTGGATGCCTACTGTCCCTCTTTCGGGACAAACTATACTGGTCTGGAATGTCCAAAATGAAAAATCACCCAAGGACATCAACCCTGGAGCCAACGTTGCAGGGCCAGTAGCAGGTCCATGTTCCAAAATCAAAATTTATTACATAGGACCATTAACAACAGGAAGTCGTTACTGCCGTTATGCACTGGTGGTGGGGGATGTCTTATCCAAATGGGTAGAAGCCATCCCCAATGGTCAATGAGTCGGCTAGCACTAGTGCCTGGGTTCTCTGGGAACAGGCTCTGTCATGATAGAATTTTCCCCAGATTGACAGAGGGACGCATATTTAGATTGTGAGCCCCATCAGGGACAGCGATGATAATGTGTGCAAACTGTAAAGCGCTGTGGAATATGTTGGTGCTATATAAAAGATTATTATTATTATTACTACTTCACAGGTAAGGTCATGAAAGCGCTTTGTGAACTTCGAGACATAAAGCAGAGGTTTCATGTCCCTTACCACCCTCAGTCAGCGGGTATTGTGGAACCATACCCTCAAAACACAAATTCTAATGCACTGTTAGAGAGGGTTTCCTCATGGGTAACGTCCCTTCCGGCAATGCTGCTGGGTATCCAAGCGACAGAGGCGACAAGTACCGGTATCAATCCATTCGAGCAGATGAAAGGCAAAAAATATCACAAAAAAAACTAGACTGTAGACTTGTGTGTGTAATAAATATCCTTTACTGATACACTGTTTTGTCTCAACTAGTATATATAGTATAAGGAACAGATGTTAAAACATTACTAAGTGGATATTAATTATTAATAGTCGAGTTTGACATTAAAGTTCCCCCTTTAATAATTAGGTTTTCTTTGGCGGGAAACTTGTCCTTTTTCACTAGCCAAACCAAAAATCTTTAATAAATCTGACAACTGGTCCAACAGTGATCTCATGACTTACAGCTCTGTGGCTACTACTGCATGTGTTTCATGTCATAAGTCCTTGGACAAAAGAGGCTTGGAACAGCTTTCTGGAGCATTTACCCTGAAAGCTAATTACGAAGTTAAAATAGTTATAAAATATCTGGTTAGCTAAAAAAACTGCTGTATGCTTTACAAGCGATCTTCTCTTACCCAGGAATGTGAAGAGCTGAGGATCCTCCACCATGACGTCCTTGTACTGATCCTTGTGTTCTTCTAAATACTCCCACTCCTCCACGGAGAAATAGATGATGACATCCTGACACCTAAAAGGCAGCTGATACACACAGCAATGCATTACTATCCACACTTCTTCTTGGTGTCACTATGTAAAGTTCCAGTATTCTGGGCAACGCTCACCTCTCCAGTCAGCAGATGAATGATCATGTTGGTGAGGTCTAAGATTCTTTGCTTACTGATCCTGTCATGTGCCAGTAAATGAAGTCTAGGCTCTGTGAGAGAACTATGTGTTTTAATCGATCCATCAGGTACATGGGGTCGACTGATCGAGGTCACACACTCGCCAGATGTCCTCTGCACTACTGCATAATCCTGTGTAAAAGAAAAATATACTCCCAGAATGCGTTTCTTCTCCAGTTAAATCACTAGGTGATCAATATGGATAAGACACTATATAATCTCCAGAGTTCCTCACCTCTCCAGTCAGCAGGTAGATCATTTCCAAGCAGAGATTTAATATACTCTTTGTATTATTTGGAAAATTGGCTAATAATATGGTCTGGTAAAGATAACCATGAGGAGACATCAATGCTGAGAAATTCTTTACTGCAAGAACAAATACATTCAGGTCATGTCAATGGAAGTCTACTAGGACATGTTAAATGAAACAAATAGCTAAGTCCTCAACTCATATACACTGAAGCAGTGACTAGGGCAAAACTAATAATAACTCTAATAATAGTATATAAAACTCTAATATTAGCAGTTGTTTAAATCTCCAAAAATAGCATACAAAACTCTAATAATAATAATAATAATAGTAGTATAAACAAAATCGTATAAACAACACAAAAAGGAAGAAGGGGCATAAGAAAAGTCCAAACAAGAGAGTATATTATATTATGCCCATAAAATAAAATGTTTTATTGAAAACATATACTTAACATATAAAAGATTCCAAGTACAAGCAACATAAATAATAATCAAAGCAAGGTGCCAAAAAAATTGCATGGGTACACAATTAAATCAATCCAGCAGGTTATAAAGGTTGTAATAACATATGTTTTAAGGCAGAATGAAGATTATTAAGTAAAATGTACCAAGTCACTTATCCCATGTGAATTGCCTTGTTGCCCATACAATAAACCATAAAAATCATTAAAGCAATTACATATATTATCTCTGGTATGCGCGAGTCCCTGCTGCCCCAACGTGCATTTTGCCCGTCTATGTCAGGTGTCCCACTTCTGTGTGTACATATGCAAATGTTTGTAGCACTTTTCTTTGATTGTCTATATATTGCCTGTACTTGGGACCTTTTATATGTTGTCATGTATATTTTTTCTTTAAAATAGTCGATATTATGGGCATATTATACTCACTTATTTGGGTTTTTCTTATGCCCTCCCTTCCTTTTCGTGTTGTTTATACTAGAAATAAAATTAGCTACAGTACAGACCAAAAGTTTGGACACACCTTCTCATTCAAAGATTTTTCTGTATTTTCATGACTATGAAGATTGTAGAATCACACTGAAGGCATCAAAACTATGAATTAACACATGTGGAATTATACGTTACACTTTACAAAAAAGTGTGAAACAACTGAAAATATGTCTTATATTCTAGGTTCTTCAAAGTAGCCACCTTTTGCTTTGATTACTGCTTTGCACGCAGAAAAGGTGAACGGATGGACTCTACATGCCTGGTTCCCACCGTGAAGCATGGAGGAGGTGGTGTGATGGTGTGGGGGTGCTTTGCTGGTGACACCGTTGGGGATTTATTCAAAATTGAAGCGGTGAGCGGTCCAGCTCACCTCAAACCATCTCGATTGGGTTCAGGTCTGGTGACTGTGGAGGCCAGGACATCTGGCGTAGCACCCCATCATTCTCCTTCTTGGTCAAATAGCCCTTACACAGCCTGGAGGTGTGTTTGGGGTCATTGTCCTGTTGAAAAATAAATGATGGTCCAACTAAACGCAAACCGGATGGAATAGCATGCCGCTGCAAGATGCTGTGGTAGCCATGCTGGTTCAGTATGCCTTCAATTTTGAATAAATCCCCAACAGTGTCACCAGAAAAGCACCCCCACACCATCACACCTCCTCCTCCATGCTTCACGGTGGGAACCAGGCATGTAGTGTCCATCTGTTCACTTTTTCTGCTCGCAAAGCAGTAATCAAAGCAAAAGGTGGCTACTTTGAAGAACCTAGAATATAAGACATATTTTCAGTTGTTTCACACTTTTTTTTGTAAAGTGTAATGTATAATTCCACATGTGTTACTTCATAGTTTTGATGCCTTCAGTGTGATTCTACAATTTTCATAGCCATGAAAATACAGAAAAAACTTTGAATGAGGTGTGTCCAAACTTTTGGTCTGTACTGTATGTAAGCAGCACTTCAGGAAATCGAAACATATTATTTTTCCCCCATACAAGTTCACTAATCAAGAGTAAGAACCTTTGTTATAAAGGCAGTGCCAACTTTATCTTAGATTTGTGATGGACATTTCATGCTGACTTTCAGAACTCCTCTTTGTAATCAGTAAAAGACTCTACTCACCTGGAGACGTAAGGGTTGCGTTATTCTCCATTACTCCTTTGTACTCATCCTTGTGTCCTTCTAAATACTCCCACTCCTCCATGGAGAAATAGACAGCAAAATCCTGACATCTAATAGGAACCTGATGTATACGATACAAATTCACAAGATCCAGAATCAATGGCCAAAAAAAGAAAAAAAACAAACACCTAATTTAGCTAGTGGTTTCTCCAAATTCACACAAAATTACAATAATAAAACTAATTTGCAATGCGGGTTGAATAATTTTTAGAGCAACTCTCTACATAGGTGCAGGCTTTGTTTAGTAGAACAGCCACCATAAGGTGACTATAAGTGTTATAGGTGGAGTTATTAGACTTGGGTGGCTTGTTAGGCGCTAGATACACCTTGGGACCGTTGCTATTTCTTTGATTTGGCAGCTACTTTTCCTCTGCATGTCCACAATCAAAGAAAATCTTGAATTTACTGTGTACAGACAATCCAGTGCTGTGTATATAAATGTGACGTTTCGGACCTTTCTCAAACATGCACTATGCCTAAATAACAAAAAGGATGACAAACTGTCAAAACAAGTATAACTAAATACATATCAGGTGAAATCATGTGTATTATCACATGTAGTATAATACAGGACAGAAAACTGAGCTATATAAAGCAAAATCACATCACATGGTATGTATCCTCGGGCAGGCAAAGTGCCTTAACCCTATTGCGTCAGAGCCTGTTTACGCCTTCGTTACCAGGACAAATCTTTCAATACTAACAAGTGTCACTTTATGAGGTACTAACTCTGGAACGCTTCAATGTATGCCAGTGATTCGGAGAATTGTTTTTTCGTGATATATTATATTTTATCACAATGGTAAAATTAGTTTGATAAATCTTGCCTTTATTTCTGAATATATGGGAATTTGCTGAAAATTTCTCATCTTTCAAACTTTTAATTTTTATGCCCTTAAACCAGAGATTTATGTCACACAAAATAGTTAATAAATAACATCCCAAATGTCTATTTTACATCAGCACAATTTTTGAAACATAATTTCTTTTTTTTAACAGTTAGAAGTGTTAAAAGTTGCCCATCAAGTTCTCATTTTTCCATTAAAATTAACAAAACCATTTTTTTTTTTACAGACGACATCACATTTGAAGTGACTTTGAGGGGCCCCATAAGACAGAAAATACCCAAAAGAAACACGATTCTAAAAACTGCACCATTTAAGGTGCTCAAAACCACATTCAAGAAGTTTATTAACCCTTCAGGTGCTTCACATGAATTAATGGAATTTGGAAGGGAAAAATTAACATTTAACATTTCCCCACAAAAATGTTAATTTAGCTCCAAATTTTTAATTTTCACAAGGGTAACAGTAGAAAATGCACCATAAAATTTGTTGTGCGATTTTTCCTAAGTACGCCAATACTCCATATGTGGTGCAAAACTACTGTTTGGGTGCACAGCAGGGCTCTGAAGGGAAGTAGTACCGTTTGAGTTTTGGAATGTGAAATTGGCTGGAATAGATAGCGGAAGCCATGTCACGTTTACAGGGCCCTTGATGTGCCTAAACAGTTTAAAACCTACAAAAATTACCCCATTTTGGAAACTAGACCGTTCAAGGAATATATCTAGATGTGTGGTGAGCACCTTGAACCCTCAGGAGCTTCACAGAATTGATAATGCTGAGCCGTGAAAATTAAAAAACACATTTTTCCCATAAAAATGTTATTTTAGCCCCAACTTTTTTTTTATTTTCACAAGGGTAGCAAAAAAAACAAAAAAAAAAGAAGGACCCCATAATTTGTTGTGCAATTTCTCCGGAGTATGCTGATACTACATATTTGTTGGAAAACGACTGCTTGCTTGGGCACACAGCAGGTCTGGAAAGGGAATGATCTCTATTTTGGCTGGAATAGGTTGTGGATACCAGGTCACATTTGAAGAGACCCTGTCATCCCAAAACAGCAGAAGCCCCCAACAGTGATCCCACTTTGTAAACTACACCTCTCAAGGAATTCATCTAGGGGAGAAGTAAGTAATTTTAATCCTCAAGCGATTCACAAACTTGTATAACATTGGGCTTAGTAAATGAAATATTACTATTTTTTCCACCAAAATTTTGCTTTGATTCCAAGTTTGCAAATTTTCAAAAGGGGTAATAGGAGAAAACGAACAGTACAATTTGTTATGCAATTTATCCCGAGAACAACATACCCCATAAGTGGTCTAAAACTACTTTTGAGGAACAGTGCAAAGCTCAGAAAGGAAGAAGCGCCATATTGTAGTTCAGATTTTGCTCCTGTGGTTTGAGGGTGCCATGTCACATCGTCAGAGACCCTGGGGTTCCAGAACAGCAGAAACCCCCATAAGGAACACCATTTTACAAACTAAACCTCTCAATGAATTTATCTAGGGGTGTAGTGATCATATTGACACCATAGGTGTGTCAGAGAATCTTGTACCATTGGGTAGTGAAGAAATAAAAATTACATTTTTATCCCCAAAAAATAGTTTTAGCCTCAGATTTTTCATTATCACACGGGAAAAGGATAAAAATTGTGCCAATATTTGTCACACAATTTCTGCTAAAAATGGCAATACCCCTTATGTGGCTATACAGTACTGCTTAGGCTGGTTTCACACCAGCGTCTGACCGACCTGCGTCGGTCAGCGCACGGCCGCCGCTAAGCTCCGCCCTCGGCCGCGCCTCCTCCGGCTCGCTCCGCCTATGGGCGCATGACGCTGCATGCGACCTGCGCACCCTATCTTTAGCATTGGATTCGCAGGCCGTACGCAGGTCATGCGCAGCTATGCGTTTGCCTGCGCCTGCATACTTTTGACGGTGCGCCTACCTGCGCCCAACGCACCGTGTTGCATTTTGGTGCACCGTCAAAAGGACACATGCGCCGGCAAACGCATACCTGCGTACGGCCTGCAAACCCAATGCTAAAGATAGGGTGCGCAGGTCACATGCAGCGTCATGCGCCAATAGGCAGAGCGAGCGGGAGGAGGCGTGGCCGGAGGCGGAGCTTAGTGGTGGCCGTGCGCTGACCGACTCAGGTCGGTCAGACGCTGGTGTGAAATTAGCCTTAGCCACACAGCAAGACTCAGAAGGGCTATACAACTCTTGGAGAACAAATTATTGTAGAATAGTTTGTGGACTCCATATACAGAGTCCCCAAGTGCAAGAAGAGCAGAATTTTGGAAATTACACCCCTCTGGGAATTTATCTACCAGTGCAGTGACGATTTTAACTCCATGGGTGTTTTCCAGAAACAAGCAGCAGAGGATGTTGCTGAGTGAAAAACTGCAAACTGCCGTTGTAGTGACCAGTACGTTGCAGTGACCAGCACACTGTACTGCGCAGTAAATTGTAGTGACCAGTAGGCTGAAGTAACCAATACACTATGCCCAGCTCATGCTTCTGGAGACATGCACCTGTAAATCTAGCAGAAAATTTCACTACAGAAATGCCAAACATGTGGACGCTAAATGTGATTTAGGCACACTGTGGGGCACAGAAGGGAGGGGGGTACTTGGATTGGGAGCGAAGAATTTGTTGGATTTATTTTGGGGGGCGAAGAGCTATAGCACTTTTACAGAGCCTTTGTGCTACCAGTAACGTGGAAGTCTTCTATATTTCCGATAAGAGGTGACAGAGCTGAGCGGGGATTTGATTTTTCTGTGGATTGAATTGAAGCTTTTATTGGGAACATTTTACATAACGTTTGGGGTCACATTTATCTGGCGCTGAGCACTTACTTTGGGGTTTCTATCTAAATCTCAGAGAGACGTGATTCAGATTAAAAACTCAGAGGGAGCCATTCACTATAATGAGGCAGCAGTTACTATGGACTCTGTCTGACCTCTGTTCAGCGTTATCCTTAATAATAATAATAATTTTATTTCTATAGTGCCAGCATATTCCGCAGCACTTTACATTTTAGAGGGGACTTGTACAGACAAAAGACATTAGACATTACAGCATAACAATAAACACATAGATCAAAACAGATACTAAGAGGAATAAGGGCCCTGCTCGTAAGCTACAATCTAGGAGGAAAAAGAGGAGACACGAAAGGTGGATGGTAACAATTGCTTTCGTTGTTCAGATCAGCCACAGTGTAAGAATTGGGTGTTCATGTAATGCTGAAAGAACCGGTTATCAGCCTAAATATGTAACAGTACAGATACAGAGGGTTATTAAATGCATAAAGCATGTGAGAACATGATGGAAGGAACCTGGTTATGGTTAAAATTTTGAATGGGCATCACAGGGATAGTTAGGTTAATGTGTTGAGGCGGTAGGCCAGTCTGAACAAATGCGTTTTTAGGGCACGCTTAAAACTGTGGGGATTGGGGATTAATCGTATTAACCTGGGTAGTGCAGTCCAAAGAATTGGCATGACACGTGTAAAGTCTTTGAGACGGGAGTGGGAGGTTCTGATTATTGAGGATTTTAACCTCAGGTCATTAGCAGAACGTAGGGCACGGGTAGGGTGGTGGGCTGAGACGAGGGAGGAGTTGTAGGGTGGTGCAGAGCCATGGAGTGCTTTGTGGGTGAGGATAATAAGTTTGTACTGGATTCTTGAGTGGATGGGTAACCAGTGTAATGACTGGCACAAGGTAGAGGCATCAGTGTAACGATTGGTGAGGAATATGATCATGGCTGCAACATTCAAGACAGATTGGAGGGGAGAGTTTGGTAAGATGGAGACTGATTAGTAGAGAGTTACAATAGTCCAGACGAGAATGAATAAGGGAAACAGCAAGTTTTTGCAGAATTGAAAGTAATAAAGGGTCGAATTCTAAAAATGTTTTTGAGGTGCAGATAACATGAGCGAGTCAGTGATCAGATGCAGGGGGTGAATGAAAGCTCGGAATCAAGTATGACCCCAAGACAGCGGGCATGTTGCTGGGGAGTAATGGTTGAACCACACACGGAAATGGCAATGTCGAGCATAGGTAGGGCAGTTTCAGCGGGAGTGTAAAGAGCAGAAACCGGATTGTAGAGGGTCGAGAAGAGTTATCTGAGAGATAGCGGATAAGACGGGAGTGGACCAGGCGTTCCAGGAGTTTAGAGATGAAGGGAAGATTAGAGAGAGGTCTATAGTTTGCGGCACAGTTTTGGCCGAGAGATTGTTTTTTTTAGTGATGGATGTATGATGGCATGCTTAAATGAGGGAAAATTTCTAACGACGCGAGCGTTGACGTCAGATAGATGAAGTGAGTTCATTGGGTGCGAACTCCTAGCGGTAGTGAACGCTGCTCAGTGTCTGTTGGATCTCATGCTGTATGGTCGCATCATGCAAGCATGCAGCCTGCCATCTAGATGTAGCAGAGCTAGACCTGTCACGGGACAAATGGATTATTATCTGCTCTGCAGAAAGGTGAGGAATATTGTTGTTTCTATTTTAATTCTCTTACAGGAGACAATGGCGTCACTGGAATGGGCGATGCAGTAAGTATGGTTTAATTAAGATTTATTAAAGGAGTATGTGTCATTCTTTCAATTAAAGGAAATTATTATTGGTGTCTGTTTTTTATACAATATGACAAGGTGGTTAGTAATGGGGGTGTCTTAAAGACTCCTCTCCATTACTAACCTCCGGGATTGATGTTACCTGACAATACAGAGGAGACATCAACCCCACCAACAATCATCCCACTTGCCACAGCTACAGGGCAAATAGAAAGAGCAAAGCTAAGTGCCAGAATTGGCGCATATTACAGATGAGTCTTTTTGGGGGCGGCTGAGAGCTGATGTTTTTAGCCTGGGGGATGTTAGGGTTCGAGGGTTAGGGTTGGAGCAGACGTGTTTGGGACGAAGTCCTGCGTTTCCCCTTCTG
>VIAB01029470.1:21097-31605 GCA_009801035.1 Oophaga pumilio
GTGAAAAAAAATTCCAAAGTTTGCTAAAAAAAAAAATAAAATTGCGCCATTTTCCGAGACCCGTAGCGACTCCATTTTTCGTGATCTAGGGTCGGGTGAGAGCTTATTTTTCTCCGTCGCCTCATTGGGGGACAAAGGACCATGGGTGTTATGCTGCTGCCACTAGGAGGACATTAAGCAAATACACAAAGAAGGTTAACTCCTCTTCCTACAGTATACACCCTCTGCTGGCTCAATCCTGAACCAGTTCTTGCTTAGTGTCTGTAGGAGGCACTAGGGTCTGTTATCAGACCCCAATCTCATGATTATTTTTCCAATTTTTTTCTAATTTTACTTTTCCAATTTTTACGTTTTTTTCTCGTGGAATGGAAGGGCGACGGGGTCTTTTAAAAAGTCCCGATCTCCCCAAATCAGCAACAGGCGGGAACGCAGAGTGTTGCCTCCCAGTACCCCCTCCTGCAATATTTCCACACGCCTGTGCTCTGGGCGACGGATCCCTTTATGGGTCTGCTCTCCCCACACCATCAACGGACGGAAACATGGGGTGTCGCCCCCATGTACCCCCTTCCGGAGCCAGACCTTCAGAAGGACGCAGATTTCAGCCTCACAAGTACCCCACTGCATTACCACTGTCTGAAAGCGGCTGGTGCCAGGAGGCAAGCGAACCCTCTCCACCTCCCTATCAAAGGGATGGTGGATTGAGGAGGTTTACTGCAGCCAGAAGTCTACTCCTGACGTTCTTTCTGCGCTCCGTGAGTACTAACCCGGGGGATAGGTGGATGCGCTCCCCTTCGCGGCTGCGTTCTTCTCAAGCCGCCAGCAGCCACCACCGCGGCCGTATTCAGCCCCTGCCGCGGCCCTCACAGAAGGACCTCGGCCCTCATCAGCGGCCGCGGCCACCACAGCTGCCGCTGACTCGGCTCTCTCCATCCAGCCTATGGAGCATGTGCCCTCTTACTCCTTACTGCGGCCTTCCTAACATCCGCCGCTTCCCGGTCCCCGGCTTCTGTTCCTGGTAGGCCCCAGTCCGTCCTCCTGGGAAGCTCCGCCCTCCCGGGAAGCTCCGCCCTCCCGGGAAGCTCCACCCTCTTACAAGGCGCTCCTCTCTGTTCAGGAGCGCTGCACTTCCCTGCTCTCCTGCCTGTCTCCGCCCACATTTTTCTGGTGCTTCTCGCTCTCAACGAGAAGCGCCAACTCAATCTCGGACACCATCTACTTCCTCTTCCCTGTCACCGCAGCGTCACCTCTCTGAGGACGCCAGTTTGCCAGAACGCTGCGCCAAGTCACACAGTCTTCTCGGTGGGCACGGACACAGGACATGGGTAAGATTACACAGCGCTTAACCCCTTCCCTGCAGCAGTCTCCAGGCTTCATTTGCTTTGCAATATGTCCCAATCAAAGTACTCCAAGTGGGCTGACAAACCACACAGGGTGGTGTATGCCTCATGTGCCTCATGCAATGCCTCACTACCGCGAAAGCAAGGTTCTGCATTCTGTGCGGCCTGCGCCCCTTCATGCCCTCAGGAGCCCCCTGCTGATACCGACTCTATTGGGACTGTTCCTCTTGAGTTGGCCACGTCCCTGACACAGTCCATGGCTTCCCTGACTAAAGCCCTAGAATCTTTCCGTGATTCCTCCTCAAGCCAAGGCTTCCCTTTGCCTGCAGAGGGTCCTTCAAGTTCCAGAGAGTCTTCCTCAAACGGGCCGGTCCACGGCAGCAGCTAGGCACTCTTCTAGGAAACGTCCCCGTGATTCGTCTCCCAAACCCTCTAGCGGCTCGGCATCCGCAAGCTCGGCCTCCCGCTCCCCCTCTCTGGGAGCTGGCAGCGAACACGACTCTGAATACGAGTCAGATGTGGCTGTAGACCCGGACTCGCTAGTGTACGAGGAGTCTTTAGATTCTCACATTGGAGCGGTTAATAAGGCTCTGGGAGTAGATGAAGAACCCGGGACTAATCCGGATCACACTGTGTCTTTCAAAAGGACCAAACGTCCTCACAGGGTTTTTGCTAACCACCCTGAGTTTATGGACATTGTCCAGAGACATAGGAGTCGTCCAGACAAGCGATTTACAGGGCAGAAGCCGCTGGAAGCTCTGTACCCTTTTCCAGCAGCTTTGACGAAGGAGTGGACTGAGTCCCCTGCAGTGGACCCGCTTATATCCCGGCTCGCTTCCAAGACTCTCCTGTCTTTGTCGGACTGCTCGTCAATTAAAAACCCCACTGATCGTCAGATTGACAATCTCGCGCGTTCTGTTTGCGAGGCTGCTGGAGCAGCTCTCTTCCCCTCCGCCGCCACCTGGGTGGCCAGGGCTATGGTGGCCTGGGCAGAGGCTCTAGTTAAGACTGGTTGCGACAATCCCCTTCCTTCCGAGGCGGTTGATCTCGCCTACCAGATTGCCCGTGCGGGGGATTACATTGTGCTGCACTTGCAGCTGCAAATGCCGTTACCATCAAGAGAGCCCTATGGCTCCGAGAGTGGCGGGCAGACTCCGCTTCAAAGAAGTCTTTATCTTCCCTACCATACCAGAGCGGGCGTCTGTTCTGGGATAAACGTGACCAAATCATCTCCTATGCTACTTGGGGGGAAAAGCAAGTTCCTCCCCCAGCGTAGACCCAGCCAGCCCTTTCGGAACCAACAGGCTTTCTTCCGGACTTTTCGTAGTTCCTCAAACTGTTCCTCTACAGCTACCCCCTGTTGCTCGGCCCACCCTCCACGCAAAGATAGGGACTCTCAGCCCTCATTCAAGCCCTCTCAGCCCTGGAGAAACAGATCCTCCCGGTCCAGACCCAAGGGTTCCTCTTCTCACAAGTTCTTGTCTCAATGACTCCTTGCCGTATCCAGAGGACACAGACAGGGTAGGCGGCCGCCTGCTCTTGTTTCGCAAGGTCTGGTTGTCGGTCGTTCACGACCAATGGGTCCGAGATCTCGTATCCTCCGGATACAAGATCGAATTCATGTCTCCTCCGCGTTTTTTCCAGTCTCGTCTCCCAAAGTCAAAGGCTCTCGCAGTTCCTTTTTTCAGGCCTTTGACGCCCTCCGCAACAGCGCAGTCATCGTCCCGGTTCCTCACGAGGAAAGGTTCAAAGGGTTTTACTCAAACCTTTTCGTGGTCCCAAAGAAAGACGGAACCATGCTCCCCATTCTAGACCTAAAATTGTTAAACAAATTTGTCAGGTTGCGCCATTTCAGAATGGAATCTCTCCATTCTGTCATCACCACGTTGGAAAAAGGGGAATACCTTGCGTCTGTCGACATGAAGGACGCGTATCTCCACATCCCAATTTTCGTAGGTCATCAAAGGTTTCTGCGCTTTGCAATTGGAGACGAACACTTTCAATTCACCGCTCTGCCCTTTGGTCTCGCCACTGCCCCAAAAGTGTTCACAAAGGTCATGGCGGCTGTCATGTCAATTCTACACTCTCGGGGCGTGGTGATCCTTCCCTATCTGGACGACCTGCTCATCAAGGGTCCATCTTCTCGGGCCTGTGCAGAAAATGTCGATGTCATTGTGGACACTCTATCCTGCCTAGGTTGGCTGGTGAACCTGGACAAATCCTCCCCGGTTCCCTCCCAGAAACTCTCCTTTTTGGGAATGACCCTGAACACTTCCCGAGGGTTGGTGTTTCTCCCTCCGGAGAAGATTTCTTCTCTTTCTCAGGAAGCCCAATTGCTATATCGGGGCCGCTCTCACTCTCTATGCTTCGCCATGCAGGTTCTGGGGAAGATGGTAGCGTCCATCGAGGCAGTACCGTTTGCCCAATTCCACCTCCGCCCCCTGCAACAGCAATTGATCTCAGTCTGGGACAAAAACCCAGCTTCCTTGGGTCGCCGCTTTCACCTGGCGCCCAGAATCAGGCGTTCCCTCAAATGGTGGACTGTGACGTCATCTTTGAATCAAGGGCGGTCTTCTCTCCCGGTGCACTGGTTGGTGGTGACCACCGATGCCAGTCTCCTCGGATGGGGTGCGATCTTTCGTCACCACACGGCTCAGGGACGCTGGTCTTCTCAGAAAGCCTGCCTACCGAGCAATATCCTCGAGATCAGAGCAATCAGACTAGCTCTTCTTCACTTCCACCGCCTCCTGGCCGGTCGCCCGTCAGGATTCAGTCAGACAACGCCACGGCCTTGGCATACATCAAGGGGGCACACGAAGCAGAAGAGCGAGGCTCGAAGTGACGCACATCCTGCGATGTGCCGAGACAAATCGCTCGCTCATCTCCGTGGTTCACATTCCGGGAGTAGACAATTGGGCGGAGGATTTTCTTAGTCGCCAAGGCCTAGCCTCGGGAGAGTGGTCTCTCCACCCGGAAGTGTTTCATCAGATTTGCCGGCGGTGGGGCACTCCGGATGTCGACCTCATGGCATCCAGGCTGAATGCCAAGGTTCCGGTTTTCATAGGCCGGTCCCGCGACCCGCTAGCCATCGGCTCGGATGCTCTAGTGCTTCCTTGGAACCAATTTCGCCTTCCTTACATCTTTCCTCCGCTCCCCTTAATTCCAAGGGTCATTCGCAAGATCAAGGCGGAAGGCATTCCGGTGATTCTGGTCGCTCCAGACTGGGCGCGCCGGGTGTGGTATGTGGAACTAGTTCATCTAGTTGCCGACGTCGACATCCCCTGGAGGTTACCGGATCGTCCTTACCTTCTCTCTCAGGGTCCCATTTGCCACCAGAACTCGACAGTGCTGAATATAACTGGCCATTGAATCCTGGATTCTAGCCCAGGCCGGGTTCTCGCAACGGGTGGCAACCACCATGATCAACGCTAGGAAGCCTGTTTCCATGCGGATTTACCATCGTGTTTGGAAAACCTTTTTCTCTTGGTGTAAGGATAGGGGTCGTTCCCCGTTGGTGTTTTCCACTCCCTCCATTTTGGAGTTCCTCCAAGCAGGGTGGGATTCAGGCTTAGTGCTGTCTTCCCTCAAGGGACAAATTTCAGCTCTATCCATGTTTTTCCAGCGAAGTATAGCATCTAAGCTCCAGGTTAAGACTTTTATCCAGGGAGTGTCGCACCTTGTCCTGCCCTACAAAAGGCCTTTAGAGCCTTGGGACCTTAACTTGGTCCTAAGTGCCTTACAAGAGTCTCCCTTCGAGCCGATACAAGATGCTTCTCTCTCTTCTTTCGTGGAAGGTTGCGTTTCTTGTGGCAATAACCTCTATCAGACGGGTTTCGGAATTGGCGGCTTTGTCCTGCAAGCCTCCATTCCTGATTTTCCACCAAGACAAGGTAGTGTTGAGGACGAATCCGTCTTTTTTGCCAAAAGTCGTCTCGGCTTTTCATCTGAATGAGGACATAGTTTTGCCTTCGTTCTGTCCAGCGCCGGTCCACCGTACTGAGACGGCTCTCCACACTTTGGATTTGGTGAGGGCTCTCCGCATGTACATTTCCAGGACTGCGTCTTTTTCACAAATCGGATGCCCTTTTTGTGCTTCCGGAGGGACACAGAAAGCGTCTTCGTGTTTCTAAGGCCACGATAGCCAGGTGGATCCGCTCTGCGATCCAAGAGGCTTACCGTGTCAAGGGTCAGCCTATCCCTGCGGGGATTAAGGCTCACTCCACTCGGTCAGTGGGGGCGTCCTGGGCCATTCGGCTTCGGCACAGCAAGTGTGCAAGGCTGCGACTTGGTCCAGTCTTAACACATTTGCTAAACATTACAATGTTAATTTTCAGGCCTCTTCAAATGCGGCCCTCAGCACACAGAATCTGCAGTCGGCAGTCTCGCATCTGTAGGCACCTCTTAATTGTTTATTCAGTTGAGCATTTGGTATGCAAGGTTTCAGCTGTTGTGCTGTTTTCCCACCCAGGGACTGCTTTGGGACATCCCATGGTCCTGTGCCCCCCTATGAGGCGACGGAGAAACAGGGATTTTTGTGTGTACTCACTGTAAAATCCTTTTCTCCGAGCCACTCAATGGGGGACACAGCACACACCGTTAGCCGTAGGCTGTAGTTCTTTGGTTTCGACATATTGCACTTCTATTGTGAGCTCCTACTGCTTTAGCACCGAACTGGTTCAGGATTGAGCCAGCAGAGGGTGTATATTGCAGGAGGAGGAGTTACACAAAAAAGGTTATTTGCTTAGTGTCCTCCTAGTGGCAGCAGCATAACACCCATGGCCCTGTGTCCCCCAATGAGTGGCTCGGAGAAAAGGATTTTACGGTGAGTACACACAAAAATCCCTGTTTTGCGCACCTAGCTGACATTTTAAGTGATACCACATTTGTGCAAATACGTTCTTTTGATTGCACGTTATTGCGTTTTAATGCAATGTCGCGGTGACCAAAAAAACGTAATTCTGGCGTTTTGAATTTTTTTCTCGCTACGCCATGTAGCGATCGGGTTAATCCTTTATTTTTATTGATAGATCGGGCGATTCTGAACGTGGCGATACTTAATATGTGTAGGTTTGATTTTTCTTTTATTTGATTGGGGCGAAAGGGGGGTGATTTGAACTTTTATTTTTTTCATTTTTTTTAATTTTTAAACTCTTTTTTTTCTTTTACTTTTGGCATGCTTCAATAGCCTCTATGGGAGGGGCTAGAAGCATGCACAACTCGATCGACTCTGCTACATATGAGCGATGAGCAGATCGCCCATATGTAGCAGATTTACTGCATTGCTGTGAGCTCTGACCACCGGGTGGCGCTCATAGCAATGTGCCTGCAACAACCATAGAGGTCTATGAGACCTCTGGTTGTCAAGGCAACGCGTCGCCAATCCCCGATCACGTGATGGGGGTCGGCGATGCACTCATTTCCGGCCCGGCGGACGGAAGCGCTATTTAAATGCCTGCTGTCAGCTTTGACAGCGGGATTTAACTAGTTAATAGGCGCGGGCGGATAGCGATTCCGCTCGCGCCTATTGCGGGCACATGTCAGCTGTTTATAACAGCTGACATGTCGCGGCTTTGAGGTGGATTCACCGCCGGAGCCCACCTCAAAGCAGGGGTACCTTACCCATGATGTACTATTCTGTCATCGGTAAGGAAGGGGTTAAAGGATTGCTGCCTTCATTTTTGTATTATACACAGTACAGACCAAAAGTTTGGACACACCTTCTCATTCAACTATTTTTCTGTATTTTCATGACTATGAAAATTGTAGAATCACACTGAAGGCATCAAAACTATGAAGTAACACATGTGGAATTATACATTACACTAAACAAAAAAGTGTGAAACAACTGAAAATATGTCTTATATTCTAAGATCTTCAAAGTTGCTACCTTTTGCTTTGATTACTGCTTTGCACGCAGAAAAGGTGAACGGATGGACTCTACATGCCTGGTTCCCACCGTGAAGCTTGGAGGAGGTGGTGTGAAGATGTGGGGGTGCTTTGCTGGTGACACTGTTGGGGATTTATTCAAAATTGAAGGCATACTGAACCAGCATGGCTACCATAGCATCTTGCAGCAGCATGCTATTCCATCCGGTTTGCGTTTAGTTGGACCATCATTTATTTTTCAACAGGACAATGACCCCAAACACACCTCCAGGTTGTGTAAGGGCTATTTGACCAAGAGGGAGAGTGTTGTGGTGCTATGCCAGATGACCTGGCCTCCACAGTCACCAGACCTGAACCCACTCGAGATGGTTTGGGGAGAGCTGGACCGCTCACCGCTTCAATTTTGAATAAATCCCCAACAGTGTCACCAGCAAAGCACCCCCGCACCATCACACCATCTCCTCCATGCTTCACGGTGGGAACTAGGCATGTAGAGTCCATCCATTCACCTTTTCTGCGTGCAAAGCAGTAATCAAAGCAAAAGGTGGCTACTTTGAAGAACCTAGAATATAAGACATACTTTCAGTTGTTTCACACTTTTTTGTAAAGTGTAATGTATAATTCTACATGTGTTAATTCATAGTTTTGATGCCTTCAGTGTGATTCTACAATTTTCATAGTCATGAAAATACAGAAAAATCTTTGAATGAGAAGGTGTGTCCAAACTTTTGGTCTGTACTGTATATATTTTTTTAAGTATGATCCCATTGAGAGCCCAAATTGAATTTTAGTACAGATGTGGCTAGGAGGATAGGATGCACATGTGAATCTTTTTCAAATTTAATATATTAATTTTTCCAGAATGCATTTTAAAATTTGGCGTTTGGTTCCACATGGGTAAAATATTAACAAAAATATTCTTGTGACATGTGTTGAAAACATGTACTGTTCAGCCTTGAATGGTGTTTTTCCCATTTATCTATCTTGTTTCTTTCCTAAGTTATGAGTAGAAAGGTAAGAGCATGCAACACAGAAATTTGCATTTTTTCACAACTTCCAAAATAAATAAAAAAAAAATTGATAGAATTTTTTTTCTTCACATTTTTCATCCTCTAGCACAGTTTTAGCAAAAATTACACATTTTCAAAAAGAAATAAAAATGTAGTGGTAATATTCATTGGTTCACTTGACATGGAATGACCAATTTAAATCCCGCTGTCAATCTCTTACAGTGGGATTTAACACACGCTGGCCAGAAGCGCGTCATTCATCTCTAATCTCGCCCATCGGCGACCCTGTCATGTGATTGCGTGGCACCAGTGGATTGTCATGACAGTCGGGGGTCTGCAGGAGACCACTGTGCCTGTCATTATGATCCCCCTGTGAACGCTGGCTTGTGGCCAGCGTTCATAGGAGATAGTGATTTCTGATATGCTACACTGCGTATGTACTGCGATTTATAGCACAGACGATCTCCTCTTCAAGTCTCCTAAGGGGACTATTAAATGAAGTAAAAAGTGTAAGGGTATGTTTCCACGGTCAGGAAACGCTGCGTGTTTGACACTGCGTACAGCCGCACCGTCAAACACGCTGCATCCAGATGTTACAGCATAGTGAAGAGGATTTCATGAAATTCCGTCTCCACTATGCGTTAAAAGACGCAGGCGGCAGACCCGCATAAACGGACATGCGGCGCGTCTTTCCAGAATGCAGCAAGTCTATTTACTATGCGGCGCCGCACCGTAAATTTACCATAGACTATCATTAGATGCGATAAAACCGCATCTAATGATTAGTCACATGCGTACTAACTGCGTAAACGCAGCTTACTACGCATGTCTACTAATTTAAATAAAGTTCTTAACTGTCCCGCTGCCGGAAGTCCACGTCCACTGCAGTTCTCGCGAAAACTTAGCTTATCGCGAGAACTACCGTGCACGTGACCGAGGGTTACGCCAAAAAAGTTATGGCTCTTGGAAGAAAGGGAAGAAAAAATGGAAAATGCCTGTGGCATGAAGGGGTTAAAGGAGGAAAAATTCTGAAATTCTTATTGGTATGATTTTTTTACATGTCAAAACCTGCCATTTCAAGAGGAGGGTATACTTTTTGTATCCACAGAACAGAATATAAGAGACACTGCGACTGCTGTATACATCACATAGGAGACAATAAGGCTGCTGTCCATAAATCACATAGGAGACGCTGAAGCCGCTGTCCATAAATCACATAGGAAACACTGAGGCTGGTGTCCATACAGCACGTAGGAGACACTGAGGCTGGTATATATACATCACATAGGAGACATTAAGGCTGGTGTCCATATATCACATAAGAGACACTGAAGCTGGTATATATACATCACATTGGAGACACTGGAGCTATTGTCCATACAATCACATAGAAGACACTGAGGGTGGTGTATACATCACATAGGAACATTTGCGGGATTTTGGGTGCTGCAAGAGAATGCCAAGAGTGTGCAAAGCAGTCATCAAAGCAAAAGGTGGCTACTTTGAAGAACCTAGAATATAAGACATAATTTCAGTTGTTACACACTTTTTTGTTAAGTATATAATTCCACATGTGTTAATTCATAGTTTTGATGCCTTCAGTGTGAATGTACAATTTTCATAGTCATGAAAATACAGAAAAATCTTTAAATGAGAAGGTGTGTCCAAACTTTTGGTCTGTGCTGTACCTGAATTTGGACATCCTTCATTCCTTACAAGCACCCAGAATATCTCGCAAGTTTCTTCTGGTTCCCAAAGAAACCAGCGGTCGCGAGTTGCAGTCGTCTATAGTGGACTCACGCCCTCTCCAGTGTTGTGCCTGTTATGCACAACTTCCTCAGGTGAGCAAGTGCACAATCTGTTCTTAAAGCTAGATACAGGGATTTACACAAGGAGCCCTTTCCATTTTTTTGTCTTACATCACATTGGAGACACTGAGGCTGGTGTATACATTACATAAACACTGAAGATGGTGTGTACATCAAATAGAAGGCAATGATGCTGATGCAATGATACATTACATAGACACTCAATCCAAAGAAACAAATAATCCGCACCGCTATACCACTGCACTGTCTACCTTCTCATAAGTATCACAAACGCATAAGGCTCACATGCCCTGACATAAAGGTGGTCATCCAGAAAAAGCATCAATATGTAAGAAAGAAATGGATGGCACTCACCGTACTATAAAATCCATGCTTTATTGGCACGTTAAAATCTCCAGCAGGGGAGCAATGCCTGGGATACAAGGACGACGGCCGTTTTGCGCGTC
>VIAB01029475.1:2557-12571 GCA_009801035.1 Oophaga pumilio
TAAGAACCCTATGGATCCCCCAGGTCGCCCAATAGTGGCAGGGAATGGGGGTCTCTGCGAGACTATCTCAAATATTGTGGAATTTTTTCTAAAACCCATAGTCTGTGCCTTACCGTCTTATATCAAAGACACCACATCGGCCCTTCAACGGTTGGATCAGATCCATTTGGAACGTGATATGCTAATGGTAACGGCCGATGTGGAAGCATTGTACACTTCTATAAGGCATTCTGATGGGCTGGCCGCTACGAGGTGGTTCCTGCAGACTAGTAATGTGAGTTCCCCCATTGCCGACCTTGTGCTGATTTTGTTGGAGTTTATTTTACAACATAATGTATTTACATTTAATAACTCAATTTTTTTACAGATACAGGGAACGGCAATGGGGGCCTCATGTGCCCCTGCATATGCTAGCTTATTTTTGGGCGCCTGGGAGAGGAACATCTTCCAAGGAGATCTTATCCAGAATGTGAACAAGGTTCACAACTGGATAAGATATATAGATGATGTCTTTTTTCTATGGGAAGGCACAGTAAATGAATTGAATCAATTTATGGATGCCTTGAACAACAATGACATTAATGTCAAGCTCACTTTTCGTTATGGTAGATCCTTGGATTTTTTGGACATTAAAATTGTGGCAGCATCTGATGGAAAACTGCATACTGATGTTTTTAGAAAGCCTACGGCCACAAATACATTGTTGCAGGCAGATTCCTCCCATCTTGGATCAACAATAAAGAGTATCCCAATAAGTCAATTTTTGCGGATAAAAAGAATATGCTCTAATGAAAGCCTATTTGAAAATCGAGCTAAGGATCTGACACGTAGATTTCAAGACAGAGGCTATAGCCAACGCTGTATTAAAAGAGGGTATATGAGAGCCAAGAGGGTCTCACGTGATCAACTTCTGTATGGAAAACCAAGAATTGTTAATGAAAAAGGTAAAGAACAGGTAAGATTTATCACGACATACAATACTCAGTGGAAAAATCTAACAGATGTTGTCCGAAAACATTGGGGGGTAATGAGAGTGGATCCGATACTCAAAAATATATTGCCGGCTATTCCCTCATTTGTAGCAAAACGTTCAGCAAATTTTAAAGATCTTATTGTAAGAAGTCATTATGACTCTCCTGAAGTATCTATTACTAGAGCCCAGAATTCTGATCGTAGGGGATTTTATCCATGTGGATTTTGCAAAGGCTGTCTAAATTTGGTTAAAGGAACTAAATTTTCTAATTTTGATGGATCTAAAACCTATGATATCCACAAGAGTCTCACGTGTTCTTCTCAAGGAGTGATCTATTATGCTCAATGTCCCTGTGTCAAAATCTATATAGGGTTAACAACTAGAGAGTTGAAAATTAGAGTGAGAGAACACGTGAGAGACATTGCAAAGGCAGCAACATGTGATGATCTCTCACAACTTAAAACTCTACCGCGACATTTTAAAGAATTTCACAATTGTAACACAAGAGAACTGAAAATAAAGGCCATAGATCAGGTTGCATTGGGTATACGGGGAGGAGATCTGGGAAAAATTCTGGCACAATGTGAGAGTCGTTGGATTTATAGGTTGGGTACGATGGCTCCGCAGGGCCTTAATGAGAATCTGGGATTTTCAGCATTTCTTTGATAGACTGTAATGATGGTTATAGTTCTTATAAGTAAACATTTTTATGGGTAGAATGGGGTTATTTTTGTTTTTAGTTTAGTTGTTAATAATATACTGTTTTTTTAGATAATAATAAGTAAAGACTATTGTGATTGGCAATTGGATCACCCAGGATATCGATGCACTGGAGGAATTTTTCTGCGGAAGGATGGATCTGAACATGCTTGAGAAAGACCGCGTCTTGGCAGTGGAAGATTATCACTCGTTTTTTATATTAATATCACTATATTAAGGGTCCTTATGATTAATATATGTTTGTAATATAATTGGGGTTAATTAACAAGATATAATTGGTTTTATTATATTTGTTATATAAATCACACGTTAGGGCACTACAGGGATGTTTGAATGGGTTTAAAAATAATTATCTATTTAGAATGCACTGTCACTTTAAATATGAGTACTGTTAAAGTAATGTAAAAAAATATTGATTTTTCACTGATCATATTATGCACTATTATTGCTTTATATGTAGGTGTTTTTTATAATAATTTTGTGTAACAGGCGCTGTTTGATGGAATGTTAAAAGAATCCAAGAGATTGTAGCAGTTTATTATGTGAAGAATTAATTGGTTTGAAGGTATGACCGATCTGTTTGTGCGCATGCGCTTGACTCCTTCCTTCACATTTCCGGAAGTGTTCAGAAATGGAATAGCTTGCGTTCCAGCAAAGCGTTCCAGTGGGCGCATGACCGGAAATGACATGTTTATACCAGGAAGTGAGGATAGTTCTATGCGCCGATTAGAATGGACGGCTGCCCCTGATCCAATTGATGATGCACATTAGTGATTTAATTAGCGCTCAGGTTTGCATGGGTTGGAGATATATATACCCCTCGGTACCCACCTCTAGTACGCCCCCGGAAGAAGCGGGAAGCGAAACGTGCGTCGGGGTGAGGGGGAGACGTTTGGGCTACAGCGCTTCGGGCGTCACCTACCGATTGATCTATCTCCTGGTAATGTATAATATAAGAGTGTGGGATACTATTGCTATTGTGACATATATATTTCACTGAATGGAGAGCATTGCATTTGTAATGGTGTACACGCTTAAGTATAGCATGCAGTCAAATCGTTTCCTCTTTAAATTTGGGTGTTTTTTATAATAGTTTAGTATTGTTATTTATGGATGTTATTGTAATAGTGATTAATAAATTTTGGTATATTTTGAGTATAATTATGTTTCTGGAACTCTTCTTTTTGGTCATTTAATTATAGTGTCCAAACTATTATTTATAGCTTCTTGAGGTCTAAAACGGAAAATGCTTCCCCTAGTGGTAAATATATATATTTGTAAAAAAATTATATTTTTCATATAGAAATGTTTGCAAATAGTGCAAACATTGCATTAATACATTTTAATTACTATTTTAAGCTTAATTTCACAAAAAAACTACAAGAAAACTGGTGGCACTTTCCTTTAAGTTACTGGTGACTGCAACGTACTGGTCATTGCAGCGCACTGGTCACTACAACGGCAGTTTGCAATTTCCACTCTTGCTGCTTGTTTCTGAAAAATACCCATGGAGTCAACATTCTCACTACACCTGTAGATAAATTCCCAAAGGGGTATAATTTCCAAAATTGGGTCACTTGAGAGGGCATTTTGCTCTTCTAGCAATTAGGGGCTCTGTATATGGAGTCCGCAAACTGTTCTAGGAAAATCTGTGCTCCAGGAGGCAAATAGCGCTCAGTCCCTCTCGACGCTCATCATATGGCTAAGTAGTACTGTACAGCCACATATGGGGTATTGCCATGTTCAGTAGAAATTGTGGGACAAATTATGGTGACATTTTTACCCACTTCTTGTATGAAAATGTAAAATCTGGGGCTAAAACAAAATTTTGGTGGTAAAAATGTGGTTATTTTGTCTTCACTGCCCAATAGTATAAAATTCTGTGACAATATGATCACTGCACCTCTAGATGAATTCATTGAGAGGTGTAGTTTGTAAAATGGGGTTACTTATGGGGGTTCTGCTGTTCTGGCACCTCATGGGCTCTCCCAGTGGGTCATGGCACCTGCAAACCATAACAGTAAAATCTGGCGCTCCTTGCCTTCTGAGCTTTGCATGTAGGGTATTGGTGCACTCAGGAAAAAATGGACCTCAGTTTGTAGTAAAAAAATTTCCTATTAGCCCTTAGAAAAATTAAAAACTTGGGGCTAAAACAACATTTTAGTGGTAAAATGTAATTATTCTTTCTTCACCGCTCAGTGCTATAAAACTCTGTGAGGCACATGTGGTGTCAATATGATCACTGCATACCTAGATTAATTCACTGGGGAGTGTAGTTTGTAAAATGAGTTCACATATACAGTAGGGGGTTATGTTGTTCTGGCACCTCAGGAGCTCTGCCAATGTGACATGGCACCCTGAAACCATTCAAGCAAAATCTGAACTCCAATATGGCGCCTCATCCCTTCTGAGCTTTGCACTGTGCCTCAAAAGTAGTATTCCCCTACATATATGGTATTGGCGTACTCAGGAGAAATTGCACAACAAATTGTATGGTGCAATTTCTCCTGTCCACACATCTAAAGACATTCCTTGAGGGGTCTAGTTTCCAAAACTGGGTCACCTAGGGTTTCCACTGTTTAGGCACATCAGTGGCTCTACAAATGAGACATGAAGTCCGCTAATGATTCTAGGAAATTTAACATTCAAAAAGTCAAATGATGCTCCTTCCCTTCCGAGCCCGGCCGTGTGCCTAAACGGTAATTTTCTCCCCCATATGGGGTATCGGTGTACTGAGAAGAAATCACACTATAAATTGAATAGTGCAATTTGTCCTGTTACCCTTATGAAAATGCAAAATTTGGGGCCAAAATAACATTTTTGTGGGGAAAATGTGATTTTATTATTTTCACGGCTGAACGTTATAAACTTTTGTGAAGCACCTGGGGTTTCAAGGTGCTCACCACACATCTGAACATATTCCTTGACGGGTCTAGTTTCCAAAATAGGGTCACTTGTGGGGGATTTCCACTGTTTAGGCACATCAGGGGCTCTCCAAACTGGAAATGACGTTCGCTAATGAAGTCAAATGGCGCTGCTTCCCTTCTGCGCTCTGCTGTGCAACCAAACAGTAGTTTTCTCCCTCGTATGAGGTATTGATGTACTCAGGAGAAATTGCACTACAAATTTTTTGGTGCAATTTCTCCTGTTATCCTTATGAAAATGCAACATGTGGGGCTAAAAACATATTTGTGGGGAAAATGTGATTTTTTTTTATTTTCACTGCCCAACGTTATAAACTTCTGTGAAGTACCTGATGGTTCAATGTGCTCATCACACATCTAGATCAGTTCCCTGATGGGTCTAGTTTCCAAAATGGTGTCACTTGTGGGGATTTTCACTATTTAGAGTCTCCAAATGCGACATAGCGTTCGCCAATTGTTCTAGAAAACTTTGCATTCAAAAAGTCAAATGGCGCTGTAGGTGCACCCAAACAGTGGTTTTCTCCCTCATATGGGGTATCGGCATGCTCAAGAGAAATTACACAACACATTTGAGGTCCATTTTTTTCCTGTTAGTTAGAAAAGGAAAGGATTTCTCAGGCACTCCAACGGGGTTGGTGAAAATAATTGTTCTTTTATTCAGACATAAAGTGCAGCTAAAAACGGGAGTGGATTAAAAATCAGGGTCTCTGTACCTACATCATGATGCCCTCACATAGGGTACCAAAAATCACAGTCTTACACTTTTACATTAGAGACAAAATGGGTAAAAATCTGATTTCAAAATTTCTGTTATTTAAAACTACATGAAAATCCTTTCTTTATTAATTGTGTAGACAGAACTTTCTGTGAAAGTAATTCTTTCTTAGAAGGTTAACAAAATATTCATGAGACACTTTCAAAGGCCATCATTAAAAAGTTGGTTTCTGACTTTTTGATATCAGATCATGCTCTAATTACATTACGAAGTTGCTGGATATCTAGCCCAGACACTTTATACACGTCATCTGGAATATAACTTTTTCAATTACCACCTTCATCCTGTCTGCAAGAATTTTGGCAATTATTTTGTAATACATTGTAATAGGGTTAAAAGTGTTCAGATTTGTAATTGTTGCCTATTAATTTATTAAATAAATTCAATTAGCCTTCTCCAAAATAATGTAGAAAGTTTAAATAAATCCATCCGAAACAAAACCAAAAATCTATTTTAAAGGGCATTAAAGGGGTTATCTAAAATAGCACTTATTTGTATTTCCTTTCATCCTACCTGGCACCACAAAGAAACCACGTAGAATAAGTGCCCCCTCTCACTATCATCTTACCCTAGGAAACTGCAAGGCAGCCTAGTTATCAATAACCCCAATAAGTGGATAAATGTTCAATCAATAGCGAGAATGTAGAAAAACACATCTACCAAATAATGGACAAGGAGTGAATGTCCTCTAACATAGAAAAACCCAAAATACATAAGGTATGATATATGTTTGTGGAGAAACGGGGTCAGTGGGTGCTCTTGTCCACTGGCCTTGCTGCCTTTAGAAAGACTGCATGGACCAGGGCTCATACCACTGAATGCCCGCTCTATCTCCCCGTGGGCAACATACTACACAGACAACACAGGGTTAGGGTAAAACAGTGTGGCAATACTTTATTGAACCACAACACCCAATAGAAAACAAAACAATCCCAACAATTACCCCCAACATGGTGCATATTACAGAGGCCTCACACTTCCGCTGACTCGCCTGGATAATGGTAGATGTTACGTCAGAGCTCCCAGAGTTGCTATTCCACCTGTGATATACACACAGAGAAGAGATAACAAGCATAGGGAGATGACAGTCCATACTCTCCATACAAGGTCCAAAGCCAGTTGACACAAGAGTCACCACCTGGCTTATCCGACCATCTCCATGGAACCAGGCGACCAGCGGGTCCCAACCCCTGGCTTTCTCCAAACATATCCATGGTTCAGAGAAGGTCACTGGATCAGATCTGTGTCCTGCCAACCAGAGCCAAAAACTCCTAGGTTGTTTCCCTTAGAATCATAGATCCGTGTCCCTCGTGATGGTGCCATGATGAATTGGCTACAGTCCTGTCTCTCGTCCATTGAGTGTTGTGCAGAATGTCCGACAGGTAGCTCTGTGTGATGAGATGAGATCTGAACTGCTCTCTCTGTCTCTTGTTTTTATACCAGAGGCATGTAAGCTATTTTTGTTATGTTCTGCTACAAGCACTAAGGAAAGAAAGGGATATCTGTCCCTACGATAAAACTAAGCTTGATCCCTACGATGTAACGGGGAACCTATAGATGCGAGGGAGGGATCCCTACCAGAACTAGGAACTGGGAGACAAGATGGACACCTCCTAACAGAAGTTGTAACAGTAAAAAGAAAAACAAACAACATAGAACATAGAGGTCAAAAGACCAGGCAAAACTAATATAGAAAGGTAACAAAGCACCCGGCTAGCTTAAAAGAAGAAATTACAATGAAGTCCAGCAAAGCCAGAAGGGCGGAGCAGGATTAAATAGGCCACAAAGGTCATGTGACCAGCAAGATAGAAAAAACCTAACAGGAGAGTTCTAACAATTTTTAGATTTACCCAGTGTCCTTCAGTTCATCCTCAAAGAATTGCCCTATCTACCTTCGAAGTCAACAAACTAGTGTCATAATACAATGCACAATTAGCATACCAGTACACATCAATAGACAAAGATAAACACACAATATGCACAAGTCACTATTACAGACTTACACAGTATGTTAAATAGTATATCAGCTTGCAAATCTTTTGTCTTGACCCTCCAGACATAAACACTTAAATCCACAAGCCAATATACAGATAAAAAGTAATTTCTTGGTTTGCAAAAAAAACATGGTTGTCTGGGAAATTAAGATATAATCTGGTTTCTTCACAATATTCATATAGCTAACCCTAGTTCAAAATGCTAAATAAAATTGGTATATTCATTGAAATCAACAGGGATAAAAATATATCTCATAGAGAAAGAAAACCCCATATAGCTACGAATCCATTGCAACCTCCGGGATGACAACAAACTTCAGGTAGGGAGAATTTTTGGGATAACATGATAGGGACAGTGTGCGGATATATATTGTGAGACAGTGACCGGCGTTATTATGAATATCCGGTATGTGTTGCAGAGGCGGAGGTCCTCTGCGCTGTAAGCCTGGAATGTTTCTCTAGAACCTGTACTTCCATGAGCCTTGCTTAGTATGTGGGCTGGGCTTGCAGAGTTAGTCGGAGAGCTGGGTGAGACTGGCTATCCACACACTGTCACGGGTGTGTCGCTGCGAAGATCGTCGCGATTGCACACCCTGACTTCTCACAGCTGAGTTTCTGCTGCTGGGTGTTTTTCGGCAGTGAGAGAGTTAATTCTCCCTCTCTCTGTGCTGGACAAGACCAGCCTCGCTCAGCTGCAATTAATGTTGCGATAATTGGATTCCTTCAAATACCTGCCTGTCTGCTAGGGAAGTGTCGGTGAAAGCATTCATGCAGGCCAGCAGAGCGGATCATATTGAGAAGTCTAAAGCTAAGAGTACCTGTTGTGGTTTTCACCTCTCCTCGCTTTATTATTTATCTCCTTACCCGTTGGTGTTCCCTCTGTAGTGGTAGTTTTGTATGCAAGGTGTCTTTTATTTTACCCCTTGTACTGTCTCGTTCGTCTTATACTGTGTGTAGGCAGTTACCTTCCCGTTCCCTGTGGCGGTAATCAGGGTCCTTCTCAGGACTAGATTACAGTGGTCAGGGATTCACAGGAGATAGGGTTACGCTGGCGGCCTGGACCTCTGTACCATCAACAGTACCTCCAGGTAGAGGGATTAGTCAGGACCCCAGTTTAGGGTCAGCTTAGACCCCGGTCCTCCTGTATGCAGAGACAGCGTGACACACACCTCCCATCAATGGGTGTGTCTCATGGGATATAACGAGACTGTTGTTTGGTCACATGGTGTCTGTGTTGGAAGGTCCTGGAAGAGAACAGGGTTTCCTGGAGAGCACATGGAGGAGGTCATGTGCCTGCAGAATCTGTGATGGCTACCTGAATTGGGGAAAAGCTACCATTCTTCTGAGGGTCTGGAATTGACAGGACTGAGTTTGGCGAGCAAGTCATAGTATGGGTCAATGATCCCAGTAAGGCAGCTTCCCTGGTAGTCAGGACTAACAAGAAGTCAGCATGTGGAGCGGTAGAAAAAGAACTCAGCACTCAACTTAAATTGCTAAGTGAAGAATTTTAATGAAGTCCATGAGGAGTAGTACAAAGAACGTTTTGGTCACATGACCTTCATCAGCTACTACAAAAAAATAATAATAACAGAAAATAATAATATAACGAAAAGCAAAATAACTGAAGTATATACAGTAAAATGTCAGCATAAAGGGATGTCCAGAGAATAAAGGATGGAAAAAGCAGACATATCAAGTATCAAATACACAGGCCTATGTGATAGAAATCCAATCTGCAAGGAAAAGGAAGGGAGGTGGTTCCCGTGTGGTATACAGAGAAATAATGTGATGAAAAAGAAGTCATACCAGGTTATAAGTACTGTGTGGTAATGATGGACCCGTTTCAGATCTGTCTATGCAAGATGCTGTATAGAAAAATTGAAAGTATACATATATATGTACACATGAAGGGGTAGAAACGGTACAAAAAAACGGGAAAATAACGTTACTTACCCACATGTCAGAAGTATCACCTGTTAGATGAGGCAGGTGGTATATATGAGGGAACGCCTGTGAAGGCAAAACACGCTCACTATAGTGTCCAAGTCACAAGTGGCAACGATAAGAGCGGTAATAGAGAACACCGACCTGTAAGGATGTGAACAGGGAATGCAGCGTGTTGCAGTGGCGTAGTGGACGTGGTATCCACTGCTGGTCATCATCTAGCAAAGCACTAACCCTCCGGAAGTAAATAGGGAAGGGGAGGGACAAAAAGAATTTAAGCTGTCTAACACGATCGCCACCTCTTCTTGATTGTGGTATGTGCTCTAAGATTTGAAATCTCAACTGAGATACGGAATGAACCTGGGAAATAAAGTGATGTGGAATGGAGAGCATAAGATTTTTGCATCGAATAGTGGACTTATGTTTCGATATCCTGTCCTTCACTGATTGTGTTGTCTTCCCAAAATAAAGGAGCCCACAGGGGCACTTAATAACATAGATGGTGAACGATGTGTCACAGGTAAAAAACCACGGATTTTGTACGACTTCCCAGTATTGGGGTGGTGAATACTGTCGCCTTTTTGTAAGTTTTTACATTGTGTACAACTCAAGCAGGGAAACGTACCTGTTTTAGGACGCTGTAAGCAGGGCCGGCGTCAGCACCCGGCATACCCGGGCAAGTGC
>VIAB01029477.1:0-13738 GCA_009801035.1 Oophaga pumilio
CCAATGCAGTTAGTGCTGTCAGTCCACTCTGCTTTTTTAGAACACCTTAAGATATGACAAAACACTTCCCAAACAACTAACATTAGGGGCAGAAACCAGCGAAAGTGGCATCAATTGATCCACACTAGATATTTGCAAATAGCACAGCAGCAATTAATCAATCACCATGCATGAGGTATCTTGGTCTGGCTCAGCATATACAGCTTGGAATTGAAGTTTTAATGAGGACCTGGTGGTTAAGCCTTCTTAGCTGGAAGACCTCACACCTCATGCAACACCTTCAATTTTTTTTTATTACAGCCATACTCAGATGGCATAAACATCATTTTTTTATGACTACTATTGATAGAAACATGTAAGAATAGTAGCACAGGTAGTTGACTAATCAATTGCCCCAAGTAGAACCTGTTATATTGGCATAGAAGCAGTCAGCCATGGGCCATGAATGAGTTTTTGTGCTCTGGACCAGCATTTACAGCTTGGAATTGATGTTTTAATAAGGACTTGATGTTTAAGGGAGCAATGTAAGCCTTCTTAGCTGGGAGACCTCACATCTGATGCAACACCTCCATTTTTTTATTCCAACCACACCCAGGTAGCACAAGCATGAGTTTTAAAGACTACTATTGATAGAAAAAAGTAAGAATAATAACACAGGTAGTTAATTGATCAATTGACCCACTGTAGAACATGTTACACAAGCAGTCAGCCTTGGGCCATGCTTGATGTATCTGGGTCTTGACCAGCATTTACAGCATGGAATTGAAGTTTTAATAAGGACCTGCTGGTTAAGGGAGTGGTGTAAGCCTACTTAGTTGCGAGACCTCACACCTCATGCAACACCTCCAAGTTTTATTTTTAATTCCAGCCACACTCAGATGGCACAAACATCAGTTTTATAGACAATTATTGATAGAAAAATGTAAGAATAGAAACTTGGTTAGTTGATTGATCAACTGACCCACAGTAGAACCTGTTATAATGGCACACAAGCAGTCAGTCATGGGCCATGCTGGAGGTATCTTGGTCTTGCCCAGCATTTTCAGCATAGAATTGAAATTTTGATGAGAACCTCTTGGTTAAGGGAGTGGAGTAAGCCTACTTAGCTGGGAGACCTCACACCTCATGCAACACTTCCAACTTTTTCTTTTTTTATTCCAGCCACACTCAGATGGCACAAACATCAGTTTTACAGACAGCTATTAATAGAAAAATAAAAGGAAAGTAGCACAGGTAGTTGACTGAAAGTAAGTGCAGGCCCGCCTGTCTGGGAGATCTAATTACATGGGCAACCCACCAGATGGAGAGTGAACTTGGAGTTTTCATATTTCCCCCAAAAAATTGGCACACACTACAAAAGTGGCATCAATTTCCACAGAGTAAAAATATTACAATAGGCCTCTGACACACCTTCCACCACAGGCAACCCACCAGACACAACTTGGTGTCTCCACATTTTTAAAAAATGTTTGTAACATCAGCAGCAGTAGCAACAGCAGGCACAGAAGAACACTACGAAGATGGCCATGACTGCAATAACGCAACATCAATGCATGACACTAAAAAAGACACTAACTCCTAGTCTGCTCAATCTGTGACTGGGGTGCAAAAGTCTTCGAAGATCCATAACTTGTTCATTTTAATAAAAGTTAGGCGGTCTACACATTGAGGGGACACCAGGATGCTCTTATCTGTCAGGACACCACCAGACATGTTTTCAGAGAACATTGGCTGCGGGGCATGGCAAAAAGTTGAATTCCACCATGTCAAAACATCACTAATCAAACAACTAACCGGTAGGTCGAAAGACATCTGTAGTGATGCAAGTCAATGACCCTCGGGGTGCGATTGGCGGAAATGTGCTTTCTGCAGCAGCGCATCCAGGCCAGGAGAGTGGCGGAGAAATTGCTGTACCATGAGGTTGAGGTCGTCAGCCATGCAAGGCACATGTGTGAGGTTGCTACGTATTAGTGTCACCACCAGGTTTGCACTATTATTGCACACGACCTTCCCTGGCTCCACGCTTAGTGGAGACAGCCATTGTCCTAACGCAGCCTGAATACCTGTCTACAACTCTTGAGTTGTGGGACTGTGATCTTCTAGGCATACTAATTTAAACAGTGCCTGATTGTGTTGAGCCATGGCTGCACAATACTATGGGGGGAGATTCTCTCTGCACTGTTTGAATGCGTTTCTGATTAAGATAGAGGTTGACGGCACAGGTGAATGCCCTAGAGGAGGTGGAGGCAGAAGCAGCGAAGGAACTGTTAGATACAGAGGTTTGTCCTTCAAACCTTGGGGATTGAAAGACTTGTGGAGCAGCCCTTTGATTGCCTGCCCCCACAGCCACCAGAGTCATCCATGGACCAGCCAGCGAGATGTAATGCTCCTGCCCATGTTTGCTTGTCCAGTTGTCAGTAGTGAAATGAACCTGGCAGACATAGATTTTTTCAGGGAACAGGTGATGTTGTCTTCGACATGCTGGTGTGGCATAGGCACAGCTTTCTTTGGGAAGTAATGGCATCTGGGCAACTGGTACTGGGAGATTGCGACGACCATCAACTTTCTGAAATAGTCTGTATCCACCAGGTGAAAAGGCAGCATTTCCGTGGCCAACAGATTGGAGATGCTGGAGTTCATGCTTTTAGCTTTGCAATGTCTAGGAGGAAACATTCTTTTACGTGATCACAACTGCAGGACCGAGAGGTGGCTGCTGTGCTGAGACTGGGCGGAGTACAGAGAATAAGACAAACTGCTGGACTGTGATTAAGGTTCAGGCGGAGATGTTATGGTGGATTGAGATAGATGTGTTGTGCTACGTGACACAAAAGCACCAGTCATGTCTCTTTCCGTAACTGCTGACCTGCCCTTAGCTGCCGGAGACCTGTGTGAACACTTGGAATGGTGACAGAGGAGGAAGAAGCAGCAAATGGGGTTTATGCAAAGGCTGATGGTTGGCGAGGCCTGCTAGTCCACATTTTACCACAGTTAGATTCCCACACTAAGGCATGCTGATCGTGCATGTGTTGTGTTATGTTTCGGTAACTGAGGAGAAATAGCAAAAAATAGCAAAAGCGGTAATACACCAGAGAGGCTGGAACCTATTGGATTGCAGTAACCTGAACTAACCACACAACTAGAAGTAGCCGTGGAGCGTTCCTACGGTGATCCTAGACGCCTCGTCACAGCCTGAGATAACTACACCTAAAGGCAGAAAGATGAAAGCTATCTGCCCCGGAGCAGATCCCCAAAGAAAATAGGAAGCCCCCAAACATGTAATGGTGGTTAGACAAGAAGAAAGCACGGACATAGACAGAAAACAGAATGAGCAAACGCTGGGGCCCAATCTGTCTAGACAGAAAAGTACAGGAAAGAATTCTGACTGCAATCCAACAAAACCCTAACAAAAATACCAACACTTCTGACTGCAAAAACCCTGAGATCACACAATCTCATCCACCTAAATCAGAGCTCTGGTGTAACAAAATGCTATTTAGCAAATAAAAAGTAACAAAGGAGCAAAGCAAAAGTGCAGACACAAATGGAGCACAATTGCAGCTCCAGACCCCCAAAAGGGGACAGGCTGCAGTCCACTGCAAGCAGCAGACTAGCAGAGAAAATCAAACAAAGGAAAAAAACCAGCAAACACTTATCTGAAGGAGAGCAGGAAACTAGCAGAGCTTCAAGCAAGACCAGAAGGAACAATTGATAACCGGCAAGGCTGCTGAGAACTCAGGCCACTTATATCCTACCATTCAGTGCCAGCTGAAGGCCATTCAGTAATCAGTTCATTACCCTCAGCAACCACCGGAGGGAGCCCCTGCTCAGAAGCCGCCTCCAGCACATTCACAACAGTGTTGGTTCATGCACGTAGTTGTCAAATGATTGCAATTTTTGTCTCTACCGAGATTTTTTGCAAATTTGACAGATAATATGTGTTGGGTCATCCTTTGTGGTCTCAAAAAACACCCAGGCTAGGCAACCCTTGATGCCCCTGCGAGCTGCAGATTCGCAACCGGTGCTGGCCACAGTCATAGTTATTGCTGAGTATGCAGTGCTTGTCGTGGTTGCGTCACTTCATATCTATGTGAGAAGCCACAACGTAACCTCCTCATCTTCCTCATTCCTCCATTTCCTCTGCTCAGCTACTCAGATGTGTACATCTGGGTTCACACGAAGTGGGATCTACAGTGTCATCGTCATCCTCTCTGTTCTCACACTCCTCACGCTGAGAGTCATCCTCCTCCTCTTCCTGCCCTGATGCCACAGTACAGTCTGCTTGCACCTCTGGTATCTGAGTCTCATCAGGATCACCTCCATCTTTGATGGTAATGTCTGTTGATGAGGGTCTGGATTCTGCTTGGACCCTACTTTGACTGGCACTTGATTCAAGATGAAAACATTTTGGGCATCGGTGCAGATGCTTTCCTCCTCTGGATTCTGTTACTCTTCGGAGCAGACCTCTGATGCCCATGGAATACAATGTGTGAAAAGCACTTCAGAATGGCCTATCTGAGTTTCTCCACAGTCAGTTGGGCATTTGGAAATATTTGATATGGGGGAAAACAAGGGTGATTGGGGTGCCACCTCTGAGGATTGTACTGTGTGTGATGTTAAAGTGGAGGAAGAGGAGGAGAGGCCACTTGATGTAGCACTTGCCATCCATAGAAGCACATGTTCTTTCTGAGACTCATCTACAAGGTGTACCACTCTGCGACTGTCAAAGAAAAGGAGGCCAGTAACAGATGTTGTCACTGGTCTTTGGATAGGACGAGATGGTGTTTGTTCAGTTGAACTTTCATTCACATTAACACCTAGCCCACGCACACGTCGAACACCAAGTCTATTCCGCCTTCCACCATGACCTCACTTTTTCCCACTCATGTTATAAGCAACCTTCCCCTCTTGTACCCTGCTGCTTTACAACCTTAGGCCCACAGCAGTCAGTCACCTGTCACTAAATGAACAATTGCTGTTTATTTTCTTAGATAGTGTGCCTGAACAACACGGTTATGCCTAACGATTTTTAGATCGAAGAATAGCTTTCTGATTTGCCACTGATATACAGCTTTAGCACAAACGATTTGGAGTAGCTAATTGTGCCTCGTGGCTGCACCACTATATTAGGCCTAACAATTTCTAAGTGGAAATCTGGCCTTTTGATTTGCCACTGAAACACAGTTTTAGCACAAATGATTTGTAGTAGCTAATTGGGCCTAGTGGCTCTACCACATCATTGGGCCCAATGATTTTTACGTGGAAATCTAGCTTTCTGATTTGCCACTGAAACACAATGTTAGCACAAATGATTTGTATTAGCTAATGTGGCTTCCAGAGGCTGCCACATATTTTTTTCTCAATCTGCTTCAATGCTGGAAGATCTATTTCACACAGGATAAGTTCACTTTTAGCAGCAGCACTAGCGGAGGAGCGACCTCCCTGCACTGTGACACAGAGCAAATGGCGCCAGCTAAACAAGATGATCGCTTTTTATATATGGCCAAGGACATATGATTTCGGCAACCAATCACAGAAGACCTTGTGTCATGACGTTGTGGATGGTTTCTGCATCCTGATTGGCTGCCTTAACTTTATGTGTGTTGAACACATAAAGTTAAGGAAAGGAAAAAAAAAGCATGCTGTACTGCTGTAACCTCTCCACATGCTCCTATGACCTAAACACATCATGTCTCCTCATCAAACTCAACCCCTCGTCTCACCCCCTCATCATACGGCAGCACTATGCTAGGTACATTAACAACAAAAGCTTTAGTGGAAATGCAATGATTTACTGAACTGTGACCAACTTTTTTTATTTTCACATGGATAACAGAAGAAATTGCACCATGCAATTTCTTCTGAGTACACTGATACCCCAAATGTGGAAGAAAACTACTCTTTGGGCGTACAGCAAGGATCGGATGTTGAGGAGTGCCTTTTGAATTTTTGAATCATTAACGAATGCCATGTTGGGTTTGGAAAGCCTCTGATGTGCCTAAACATTTTAAATCCCCCACAAGTGATGCTATTTTGGAAATTAGACCCCTCATGGAATGCATCTAGATGTGTTGTGAGGACTTTGAAAACTCAGGTACTTCATAGAATTTTGTAACATGGAGTTGTGAAAATAAAAGATCACTATTTTTCCCAGAAAGTGTTAGTGTTATGGTTCGCGATGTGCCATGACCCACTGAGAGAGCCCCTGAGGTGCCAGAACAGCAGAACTTCCCCATAAGTGACCCCATTTTACAAATTACACATCTCAATTAATTCATCTAAGGGTGCAGTGATCATAATGACACCACGAGAATTTCACAGAATTTTATACCATTGGGCAATGAAGAAAACAATCATTACATTTTTACCACAAAAAAAATTGATTAGCCCCAGATTTTACTTTTTGACAGGGAAAAATAGGTAAAAATTTAACTAAAATGTGTCACATAATTTCTGCTTAATATGGAAATATCCCATATGTGGCTCTACAAAAATGTTTATCCACACAGCGAGACTCAGGATGGATAGAATGCTATTTTCCTACTGGGGTGCACATTTTTCTAGAATAGTTTGCAGGCTCCATATACAGAGCTCCTAGGTGCTAGAAGAGGAAAATAACCCCTCAAGTGAACCTGTTTTGGAAATTATACCCCTTTGAGAATTTATCTACAAATGAAGTGAAGATTTTGATTCCATGTGTGTTTTCCATAAACAAAAAGCAGTGGATTTTGCAGAGTGAAAATTGCAAATCTGCTATTGTAGTACCCATACATTATAGTGCCCAATATGTTGTAGTACCCAGTATATTATTCCCAGGTCGTGCTTTTGGAGTCATGCACCTATAAATTAAGTGGGCTCTCATTGTTACGGAAAACCAAATATGTGGACTCTAAATGTGGTTTAGGCATACTGTGGGGCTCAGAAGGGAGGAGATCATTTGGATATGGGAGTGCAACTATCGGACACTTGTGGGGGCACTGATCGCAGGGAACTGGTAGCCCCCTCCTTCTTCCTGCCATCTAAATGCTGCAATCGATATTGATCATAGCATTTAGGGTGTTAAGCTGTCAAGAGCAGTGTGAGCACCATTTCTGGCAGTGAGTGCTGGTGTCAGCTGTCATGTCAGCTGAACACCCTATGGCAATCGAGTGCACACAGCTGCTATGCATCCAAAAATCGCCATGACTTATTCATATGTCCAAGTTCAGGAAGCACTTCCCAACCAGGATGTCTGGATACGTCTAAAGTCGTGAAGGGGGTGAACAATTAGAGATGAGTGAACCAGAACTTTAACCTTCGGGGTTCATACCGGACAAATTGTCTGGTGCTGAACTCTGAACTCGGACTTCTCCCGAAAGTCTGTTTTAAAGTTCGTAGGGAGCAAACATAAAAATGAGCAAACCCGAACTTAAAAAAGTTAGACAGCTAAAGTCCGGTGCTAAACGTTGAACACAGTCTTCTCCCGAAAGTCCTTTGAAATGGTCAGAGTTCCTGGGGAAGTCTGGGGGGATAGAGAGACAAAGGGCGGTGAGCTTTTCCAGCTCAAACGTTTAGGTCCTCATTGTTTTCAATGAGGTTAAGGTTCTGTTTCAGGTTCAGGTACAGTTCTGGTCCCTGAACCAGACTTTGAAATAAAGTTTTGGTCACGTACCAGAACCCGAACTTCCATGGGTCTGCTCAATCCTAAGAGAGAGGGATAATGAGAGAGAATTGGATTGAGAGAGAGGTCCCCTATTTATTTCAATGGAGTTTGGGTTCAAGTTCAAGTTCTGGTAAAGTTCTGGTACACAAACAAAACTTTGAACTAAAGTTCGTTCGGGTACCAGAACCCGAACTTCCACAGGTCCGTTCATCTCTATTAACAATTATTGGTTTCCTTACTACATACTGTTTTTAGTTTAAGCTTATAAATAATATCCTGATGTGACCTGAATGTCCAGGCTTTTTGGCAGTGTATGCATTTTCTGTCTAGTACAAAAGAAAGACTTCAATAGAGCATAGGGCAATTAATGCAGATCATTGTAATAGATGAAAAGGCTGCAATCCAGTTTCTAGTGAATGTGCTTGCACTTCTTTAGAAAGATTTTTTCTAGACAAAAGCTCAATGGGGATTTCATAGTCCAATTAAACCATTACTGTCTGGTATGCTGTCACAAGCACATTCAGCACAAAAAGCTAAAAAATATACTGTATATTGTAAGCCAAATGACAACAACAAATGGTTAATTTATGCAAATCCTGGTTTTATGGTTGTACAGTTAAATAGAAGATAAACGCACACCATAAACGTACTGTGGACAGGCTGTGAAATCTACTCAAAATGGGGAAGGTGAGTTAGAGAAAATTTTTAAATACCATTATTTAAAGGATTAATTTTATCATTTTTAACAATGTACAACAGCTTAATTTTCTAGGTCTTAATATGCATAAATCATCAGGTTAGCAAAAAGGATGAAAATGTATCTTATACGCTTACTATTTCACATACTGCAGCTTTTAATCCAAATACGCCTACTTAAAGAGAATCAGTCAGTGGTATCAAGCCTCCTAATAATTATTAGTTTCTTTTAATATGTAAATGAGCAGTTAAGATCCATGGGATGGATATAGACCTCCCAGAGACTCTGACTTCAGAGTGTATTGTAAAGGAAAGGGTGGTGTTACCAGTGTGATACATGTAGATCAGTAGAGAGACTGTCAGTCATTTCATGTCTCACACTGGTAACTCCTCCTTTTTAATATAAGTCTAGAGGCAGAGATCTCAACAGTTCATTTGTACATTAATAAAACATGGATTTCTCTGGAATAAATAGAGGATCGCAGATATCAAGATATCATTTTATTCAGCTTTCTATTATCGATATGCCTGTGTAGACATCTTAGGAAATAGTTTATCCTACTGATAAATTCCTTTTAAATGTACAAAATGTTTACCATAGTTAACTCTAACAGAAAAACAAATCTTTTAAAAAAGGCAAAGAACTGAAAAAAAAAATAGATATGAAAGGTTTTATTATGCAGAGCATAAACATTATGTATATAAGGCTCCAAACTTATGTCTTTGAAAAACTTTGCCATGTCCCCCTCTTCCTCCTTACTGTCATGTGTCCAGCTGGCTGTGAAAGAGCTGGCTGTATCACTAGTGTCTACAGGAGGACAAAGCATTTTTAATCCCCGCCCCCGGGCTAAACCCCACCTCCTACAGCCCACCACCAGCAGAAAATAATAAAAAAAGCAGATCAGCAGATTTTATCACTGCGTTTACTCCAGGATTTTTACTAAATTGTTTCTGTAGACTAATAAATAGTGAGGACAATGACATTTCTTGTCTTCTTTAGCTTATTTCATGGCTTGGTGTTCCTTTATGTTTTAGTTTTTTTACTACTTACTGCAAAAAACAAATTAGTGATTTAATTATAAATTATTTTATTATCCAGTCAAAATTATATTAAAACATATTTAAATATTATTTTACATTTTCTTACATGAGACGAAAAAATGCATTTTGCCGCATTGTAAAATGGTGCGTAGTCATTGAAGATAATATTGTCAATCTAAATGCATTACTACACAAAATTAACACAACACCAAGGAAATTTGTGAAAACATTATTTAAGTCCAAAATGGACAAGTGGATCTGATATTTGTGTTTGCCCAATATCTTTTGGTTAATTCCCCATGCTCATGTTGCAAGGTCTAGAGAGTGGGAACGGCTTCTCACCCATGATTGGAAAATAATTCCTGCCTCTTCTTCTTCAATGGCCCCAACATTGACACACAAACGAGTTCTAGCACAGAAGTGTTTATTCTTCTCTAGAAATAACGACAACTAAAAAACTTCCCATCTTTACAGATTATCTTTTATGAAGACAAAAACTTCCAGGGCCGCTCTTATGAGTGCAACTGTGACGCTGCTGATCTACACTCCTTCTTTAGCCGCTGCAATTCTATCCGGGTGGAGAATGGAAACTGGATGATCTATGAACATCCTAACTACAAGGGACACCAGTATTTCCTAAAGAAAGGAGAATATCCAGATTATCAACAGTGGCTAGGTTTCAATGACTCCGTGAGGTCCTGTCGATTGACTCCACAAGTAAGTTTTTTTTCTGCTTTATGGAATATTTAAAAGATAGAAAATAAATACGAGGGTGAGTTACAAAAAAGTCGGCATTGTAGAAAGACAAATATATCATTTATTCAACATAATCTCACTGCTTTTCAATACACTTTGTCTATCTATAAGCTTTCTTATAAACTCATTAAAAACATTTTAGGGCTGAGCAGCGAGTCACGAATGCACCTCTATCTTTACTTCTTCATTTGATGCAAATATTTATCCTCATAGGTCCACTATCATTATTCTCTATCACTCGTCTATCAAACAGACGTGGAGTGTAGGCGGTCTACCTGTCATGTCTTGAAATGTGCTATAATCACCCCCTGGTATTTTGATTGACAGCCAGCTATGCAGCATGTTTATGCAGTGTATGTCAGTGCAGAGATGTGAACACCACCATGCTCACTGTATAGTGAGTGGTGAATGTAACTGCTCCCTGCATTGTTCCTATGACTGGAAGTGAGAGGCTACAGGGAAAATACAAGTTCTTTTCTCTCTGTAGCCACAGCAACTGGAATGCAGCCTAACATATTAACATTATATTTGCAGGTAAATAGAATTTCTTGACATGACAAGTTCCGTTTAAGAACTCACTTGAATATGTAAGAGGAAACTTTAAATTTATTAAGCTCAAGCACCAAATTATACAAAGTTATTCTGTCTTTTAGCATCGTGGCACATTCAGAATTAGGGTTTATGAGAAAGAAGATTTTGGAGGTCATATGATGGAATTCACAGAGGACTGTCCACATGTTCAAGAGCAGTTCCGTTACAATGATATCTACTCCTGCAGCATCCCAGAAGGCCAGTGGATCTTTTATGAAGAGCCCAGCTTTCGAGGAAGACAGTACTATCTGAGGCCTGGCGAATACAGAAGATATTCAGAATGGGGAGCAAGCAGTCCCAGAGTTGGCTCCTTCAAGAGGGTTCTGGATCTTTATTGATGTCTTCAAATGAAACATGAAACACAGTTGTAACAAGAAGGAATAAAATCAGTGTTGTGATCTTTAAAATATGCAGTTTAATTATTTAAAAAAATGAATATCTGTCTCAATATGTTGATAGATTTACAAAAAATATCTACTTTTTTAAACTTATGCATAATTTTTGATATGAGGGCACATTCAAAATCTTTTCCCAGCAGCATTCCCACAAGCCATAATATTTCATAAGGAAGAAAGCACATATACAAAATATTAAAGGACATCCACTTACGCTAAATATCATTCATGATGGTGCAGGGGGCAGATGCTTAGTATTACACTACCACATAGATAAGAATCTTTTGGGTGTCAGTCACACAGTTACATGCAGTACACCACACTAACCTAGAACACTCTAAGTGCACCAGATAAGGTAGTAGTAAGGATACAGGTATGAAAAAACCTTCTTAAAGATGCAACTAAAAGAAACTTTTAAAAGGGTTATCCAATGATTGATGACCACATCACAACAGTTAAAATGGCCTTATAAACAATAAAATAACAAACGCATACAGTACTTACAGTACCTTCCCAGTCTTGCACTGTTGACAGCGGTGTGTCTCCCAGCATGTGACATTGTTATCCTTCACTATTTCATAGAGCGATAATCTCCTATGATGAGTTACTAAAAAGTTGCAGAAGATCAGTGTTACTAATTCTAGGCAAATGCTGTGAGGCACTGTACCAATATAGGACTAGCTGTTCCTGTTTGGGAGGTATGTATATAGTTTTTTAATATTGATGGGTGAGCAATAAAAAGCTCGGATGCTCTTTGCTTGAATCAAACATATTGCAATGCTCGAGTGCTCAATTCAAGTAACGAGCATAATGGAAGTCAATGGGAAAATCAAGCATTTTTCCAGCAGAACCAACCAGAAGGTATAGAGGAAGGGCTGGAAAAATCATTAAAATTGATGGAATCCCCACTGAAATGGAAGGAGAACCGCATGAGGAAGACCCCTCTCCCTGGTTGTGGCTGCGAACAATGTTGTCAGATTATTACTAGTGATGATCGAGTATGCTTGTTCCTCGAGTTTTCCCAAGCATGCTCGGGTGTTCTCCGAGTATTTTGGCGTGCTCGGAGATTTAGTTTGTGTCGCCGTAGCTACATGATTTGCGGCCTGATACATGTGGGGATTGCCTGTTTGTTAGGAAATCCCCACATGTATTCAGGCAGTCTAGCAGCCGCAAAGCATGCAGCTGCGGCAACACAAACTAAATCTCTGAGCACACCCAATTACTCGGAGAACACCCAAGCATGCTCGGGAAAACCCGAGCAACGAGCATACTCGATCATCACTAATTATTATGCCACTTTTGTGGACTGAAAATAAAACATACAAAACCAAAGATAAAATGGATTTTACTGGAAAAAAGTTGGAAAACATTCGGCAAAAGAAAAAAATGAAAAAAAAATCCATCTCTCCCCATATTTCCCTGCCATTTTTAGCAATAAATAAATTAAAAAAATTACATTGGGTACCCCCATATTTAATAAGCAGCTAAGGCAAAGCATACAACTGAGGTCTGATATTATCAGACTGGTAAGGTTCATGGTTATTGGCCCCTTCTCAGTCTAAAACTACCAGCTCGCAGCCGCCACAGAACTGGCACATCACATTAGATGCTGCAATTCTGGGGCTCTATCTCAACTTTTCCTGATTGCCCTGGTGCAGTGGTAATTGGAGTAATGGGATTTAGGGTTAAAGACAGGTGTGATTTGTCAAACATCACAGCTGTCATAAACCCTTTTGCGTGTCACACTAAGTGAGATCGCTAGCGAGATCGCTGAAGCATCACCGATTTTGTGTGACACGCAGCAATGACTGGGCCCCCTGCTGGGTATCGCTGATCGTCGTCGAATGGCCTGGACTATTATTTCATCGTTGGTGTCCCACTGGCAAGCGCGCATCGCTGCGTGTGACAGGGGGAGACCAACGATCAGCGAGCTCCCAGCGCTGTACTGCAGAAGCTGGGAACTGGTATCCAGGGTACATATCGAGTAGCTTAGTGCCGCGCAGCGCTTAGTTACCCGATGTATTCACTGGATAACAGATCCCAGCGCTCTACAGCAGAAGCTCGGAGCTGGTATCCAATGTACACATCGGGTAACTAAGCGCTGTGCAGCACTTAGTTACCCGATGTGTACACTGGATACATGCGTGCTCGCTAGTCCTGATCGCTGATGAGTCTGCACATGTGACAGCTCACCAGTAGAGTTGAGCGAAACAGGTCGGTCAGATTCATAAGTTGCCGACTTTCGCTAAAGTCGAGTTTCGCCGAGAGAAACCCTACCAAAGTGTAAAGTCGGCCATGCGGTCGTCGACCCGAGCGCCAAAGTCTGTTTTCCCATAATGCTTGCAGGCGCCTTTCTTCAGCCAATGAGCAAGGACGTACACTGTGGGCAACGAGATGACATGGGCAGCGTCCACCTCCATCTTAGAGAAGGGCATTGCAGTGAATGGCTGGCTTGCTTTGGGGGGTGTCATAGAGGCTATAAAAGCCCTGACCGCCGACCGACATTTTACTTCTGCCGATCTTAACAGTAAGGAGAGGTTGCTGATGCTGTTTAGCAGTAGGCAGAGAGTTAGGGTTGGAATCAGAAGTTCTTATGTGCTTGTGCTGATAGCAATTGTGC